>APFE031757064.1:244802-273414 GCA_000404065.3 Pinus taeda | reverse complement strand
TCATCTAAATATACAATTACAAAATCATCAATAAAAGGCATGAGTACATCATTCATAACTCTCATGAAAGTGGCAAGAGCATTAGTTAAGCCAAAAAGCATAACCAGCCATTCATACAGCCCTTGCTTTGTTTTGAAAGCAGTCTTCCATGCATCTTGTTCTGCAACTCTGACTTGATGGTAGCCACTACGCAAGTCCAACTTGGAAAAGTAAACAGCTTTCTTCAACTGATCCAATAGATCCTCTATGCGAGGAAGAGGATAATGATTCTTGATCGTTATTTTATTCACTGCTCTGTAATCAAAGCACATCCTCCACGAGCCATCTTTCTTTCTCACCAAGACAATTGGAGATCCACATGGTGATGTGCTTGGCCTTATGAACCCTTTGTCGAGGAGCTCCTGTACCTGCGTCTTGATCTCTGCATTCTCTAAAGCGGATAACCTGTACATTCTGATGTTAGGCAATGGAGCATCTTGCTACAAATGAATATCATGTAATATTTCCCTCTTGGGTGGCGGACCTTTAGGTTCTTGAAATAAGATATCATATTCTGAAACAACTTTTTCTAAATCAGTTTTCTGTTTAGCATCATAGCGTTCAAATACATTGGTTTTATCATGTTTCTTTTCCTTTACAACCATTAGTAAAAATTGCTTGCATGAATTTACAATTCTTTTCATCTGCCCTGAGTTTATGAGAGTGTTGTTATTTTTGAGCTAATGAGCTCTTACAATATATTCTATTCCATCTTTTGTGAGTTGATACTTATTTTCAGTTCTATAGAAAATGGCTTTTCTATCATACAAGTAAGGACTTCCTAAAACAATACCACATATATCCAAGGGAACTATATCCAACTCAACCTCATCTACAAAAGTGGACCCAATAGCAAACCTAAGTTTACATTGTCTAGTCACTTGTAGCTTTGCTTTATCACATACCCAACCTAATGGATATGGCTTCTTTTGAGGTGTTGTTAGTAAGCCCAACTTTTTTACAATCATTTCAGAAATCATGTTTACTTGTGAACCATTATCAAATAAAGTATCAATATTTTGGTGCTTGGGAATAACTCTAATATGAAAAAGCTCATGTCTTTTCCTCTAATTATATTCATTATCAATAGATTGTGCATAATTACTTGTAGATGCTTCAGAATTTTTACCTTTTATACCTATGGCTGTGACTGTTGTTTCATCACCTGAGTCTGACCCCAAGTCTTTCTGAATAGCTGAAGCAGTCTTCTTCTTCTTACCACCGAACTTCTTGGGTTTCAGCTCCGGATGC
This sequence comes from Pinus taeda, assembly GCA_000404065.3. Lineage (NCBI taxonomy): Eukaryota > Viridiplantae > Streptophyta > Pinopsida > Pinales > Pinaceae > Pinus > Pinus taeda. Next base: position 272,124 of record APFE031757064.1, on the reverse strand, counting down.
AAAGACCAACAATGTTCATCATCGTGTCCATCCTTCTTGCAGTGAGTGCATGAAGGTTTGTCTTTCTGTACAGCGTTTTCCTTCCTCTCCTTCCATTTCTACTTCATTTTTTCCTTGTTTTTGCTTGCAGATGGCTTTGATGATCCCCCAATCTCTGGGTTCACATTCTTGCCTCTAGCCTCTAGATGTGTAGCCTGAAGTGATACATCATCTAGGCTAGTGGGGTTAAACATGAGAATGGTGTGCCTCAAATACCTATGCAGACCACTTATATACTTCAACAAAGTTTCTGGTGAGTTTAGAGAAATGCCTAGAGTTAAAGCTCTTTTTCTAAATTCCTGGGTATAACTTTGTACACTTTGGCCCTTTAATTCGCGAAGAGTTTGCCAACTCATCATTGTTTGCTGCATATAAGTAGTGGATAGAATTGTTTTTTAATGGCAGAAACAAATTCATTCCATGTAGAAAGAATTTTACCATGTCTCTTCAGATCAGCTTGTGTCTTGCCTTCCCACCACACTAGTGCAGTGCCTTCAAGGCAAAGGCTAGCCAACTGAATCTTTCTCCTTTTTGAATTAATGTTCTACACCCTACAATATACATCAATATTTGTAATCTAGTTATCTAGATTTTCTGCATTTAATTCACCATCATAAATTGGTAAATCAAATTTCACATCTAATTTAATCACAACAATTTTCTTCTTTTTCTTTTCCTTTTCAGGGCTAGTTTTATGTGAAGAAGATGATGAGGATGGTGATGATGGAGTAGATGGTGGATAAGTCCTCTCTTCTTTTCCTTTGCCTTCTGGATTGGCATCTAGAAGAGGTTCCTTTGTTCCTTTGTCTTGTTTGGAGGATGAAGTACTTTCACCTCGAACTTTCTTAAATTCTCAATACATCTCTTCCACCATGGCTCTCATGGTCATGAAACTATCCATGAACTGAGGTTATTCTCCCAAGGGAATTTCTTCTGCCATATTCTTCTGAGGATAGAATCTTCCAATTTCTCGATTGGCCTCAAGAAGTTCTCCTTTTCTTTGTTTGAGCTTTGACATAGTTAGCATTCAAAAATATCCAGCACAAGCTTGTCTAACCTTAGCAAACCTAAAGCTTTGATACCACTTGATCTGAAAATGAGATCTTAGACTAATATTAACGTATTACATACTCATGTGCATGGATTTTCCTACATTAATTAGTGCAACTCATTAATGAGATTGCGAACAATATAGACAGCGAAACAATTAAAGAAACATAATAGACAAACACACATAACACAACAAGTTTAATATGGAGTTCACCCAAAAGTCCAGGGCTATGTCTCCTGGTCCAGCCTTCAGTGGTGACCTCTATATTATGTCTTCAAGAGCAGAGTTTTACAAATGTGAGCTCAAATTGAGTTTCAACAAAACATGAACAAATAATAGGGGTTTTCTTGAATCCCTCAAGCCTTACTAAGCACATAAACTCTAACTCTCACTTTCTATCTCTGTCTTCTCTCTGTCTCAACACTGCTTGCCTCTGTCTCTGTCATTCTGTGGCTTTTAAGTCAATCGACTCTGGTCTGTTCGTTTTCGCTTTCGGGCTCTCTGGCTTCCAGCCTCTATCCATTCAAATCCCCCTCTGAGCGTTAGCAATCATTGCTAAACACCTTTAGGGATGGTGGTCACGTATTCTGTAATGGAAGGACCATCGACGCCTTTGAAATCCTCAGAATAGTCATTCTCTGTTTACACAGAGAAATACACTAAAACATTGGAAAATCCACCCAAACGTAGTCTATTAGACTTGAAATATTATCAATTCTACCTTATAACTCCATCGGGTCCATCTTTATATCACTATCGCATCTCCATCATTGATTTGATTGATCTTGATCCAACGATCGAGATTCATTTCGGGAAGCTTATGTGTATGGGGATTAATCACCCGGAAAGGGTGATTTTCTCTCTCTGGCACCTAGCCACGTGTTGGCCAGTGGATGGGATCAGGCAGAGCCCATCTAAAACCACTTATCGCCAAAGGCCCACCTGAAATCCTACTCATTATGGAACTCAAAATATATATATCTGCATGTATAAACCCTTTCGGGTCCGGATTCATCGCATCGGGCGTATTCCCTTTGTATTTCATTTATTTAGCGAAAATGCGAAATAAACAGAAAAACGTTGTTTTCCAGATCTCAAAATATGTTAAATATCATCTATAACCCCATCGGATCCGGCTATCGTGAGTCATATTTATATCGGCCCTGCTCCGTTGTATTTATCCGACGCGATATTGCGATGCGATTGATCGCAATTGCATATCGCATAGACCCCGGGTCATTTGTAAGCGCTCATTTGTAATCTGTCGATTGCGACATTGTGAGTTAACCTGAGCCATTGATCTGCGCGCTTGATCGACGGTCGTTGTTGACCCACACTGATCGCTATCACATATTTCATATGGTAGCCTTTGATAGCCTCTGATAGCCTCTGCCGATTGCAATATTCCGATCGAATCTGGACCATTGATAAGCCAGATCCGATGGCTCTTCTGCATCATTCCTTTGACCTTCGATAGGCTTGCTTTCCACTGTTTCTTCATGTTTTTCGCTCCTGATAGTGTTTTCCACCATTTTGTGAAGGTTTTCCTTTTGCGATAGTTTTGATTTTTGAAGACTTAGAGGGTTTTAAGGATCCATTGTGGATTAGCATCAAACATTGACATTTACCCAAAAATCATGCAAACAAGAACAATTTAAATTATCTGAAGGAAACATATTCTTATGAGCTAGTTGTCTACTTCATGCATGAGTAAAAATTTCTAGAACGATATAAAACATTGATGAGATCTAATGGAAGACTGAAGATGGAAGAAATGGAAATCGAATCCTACCCTTGAAAACTAGAAAAATGTTGACTTAAGTGAGGATATTGAGGGTCAAAATGGTATTCATGGCATGGAGGTCAGGTAGAGGCTTAATCCCAGCTTCAATGATGATGTTTCTCAATTCGGGCTCAAAATAGGCTTTCCTACATGATGCTACAGTGATTTAATACAGGATGTACAGATTTACTATAATTCATCGAATGACAAAGCAAATAAAATCCAAATTGGATGGGAATTTTTTTATTAAATAGGATGTCTTGGGTCCCAATTCCAAGTGGAATCACTCAAAAATATCTCTATTAACCCATGCCAAAAAAAAAAAAAAACATTACTAGTCGAAAATCTAGAAATTCGAGAACTAGTGAGCTAGTGAATCTAAAAAATTCCTAACCAAATCAAGTGAAAATGAAATGGAGTAATTTTTGTTATGAATTAGAATGTTTTTATGCTCTAATGAAAGTGGAATCAACTCGATTGAAGCTTGTTAGCATGCTCTAAAAAATAATAGAAATTTACCATTCTTTGCTAAAAAGGAGGTCCAACAATCTAGATTTGGGAATAAGAAGACTAATCCAAGCAGGTCAATGATTACTATGAACTTCCAAATGTTTTCCAAGGATGAAATAATGCTTGTAATCCTGAAAAAGAACTTAAATCAACCATTTAACTCAATCCTACAACAAGAAATCCTTAATACTAAATGTAGAAATAGGAAGAAATAAAAACTAGAGATGCATGTGAATAAGCAGCGAAAAGAAGGAAAGAAAATGATACAAAAGGGCTCTGAGGCTCCTGGGATGGCCAAGCCCAAGGAAACTCAGAGACATATGGAGGAGAACAAGATCTAAAAGCTTAACAAGACACCAATCCTCATTATTTTCATCAATAGAATTACATCCTTACAAGAAAATACAATGGAGCTACAGAAATACGAGTTCTCTCTACAAGAACACTAATGAAAATGTATCCCTAGAGGAAAATTAGACTTGGCACTTATAAAAAATGATTAGGAATCATTTCCCATGAATGGAGGAAGATTTCCCCACCAAAATCCCTTGATTAGTGGATCTGGTCCCCAATACTAGGAATCTGCATTAAATGGCAGTGAACACATTCCTAGATTTTCTCAATCATTGGAGTTCCACAATCTGTGCCATAAGTCCATAATATATTGTTGATTTATTATTTATTATTGATCCTCTTGTAGTAGGGAACAAGTCCCTAAATTATCTCCTCGAAATCTTCATAATCTGCCAAATATTCTCATAATATTACACAAAAATAAATAATATTAGGCACACATATCCAATTATTCATAAACCTTCCTAATGAATATATTAAAGTTAGAAATAAATTATCTAATGTAGAAAGAGAGGTTTAATGTGCTAAAGGATGGTCATCATGTTATGGAACCAGCTCATAAAAAGATAGAAAAGATAGATCAATGCCTTAGAAATAAGCCTCTTCGAGGGGGCAACCTCCTTTACATTACACAAATGAATAATTCTTGGATGATACAAATGAAAAGACCTCCTTTCTATATATAGGAGTCTAAGAGGTCATAATATAATAAGATTTGACATAACAATAATAATGTAAGGGCACAATAATAATAATAGCGGGCTTCTATGGGGCACAATAATAACCAAATGGGGACTACATGGGCACAAAAACATAATAAGGGGGTTGTACTAATAACAATAAGGGGTTACACTAGTAGTATAGGGACCTAACATGCCCCTTTCCTTCAAAATTGTTGTCCTCAACGCTTGAGTAGTTCTTGATGTGTCTGTATAAAATTCTTGTCCTCCCATGTGGAATCTTTAGCAGGTAAGTTCTTCCACTTGATGATATACTTTGAAATTGATCGATTTCATAGATGTCGGGTTCTTGTTTCTGTGACTGCTCCAGGTTCCAATATGATTTTTCCTTCCTCGTTAAGTTCTGGAAATATTGTTTGAACTGGGATCTTTTGCAACTTTTAAATGAGTGGCCACACTTCTTCATCCTTCTTCCATTCATCCAATCTGATTGGATAATAGAAATATCACAAAATAATGCTTCCACATCCTCATCCTTTCTTTAGAGTGCATCTACAACAACATTTTGCTTCCCTTTTTTGTAGATGATTTCAAAGTCGTAACCCAGCATATGTTTGAACCATTTTTTCTTTTCTTCTAAAGATAATATTTGTTTTAAAAATTATTGAAGACTATCATGATCCATTTTTACCTTGAAGTGTCTTCCCATTAGGTTAGGTCACCATTTCATAAGTGTATGTAGTATTTCCAACATTTCCTTCTCATAAATAGCTTTATTGAGATGTAGTCGTAAAAATACCCAATCGCCTCCGACAAAACTTCTTTCACTGCAATGTTGATCTTCCTGTTGCTTCATTTGATTCTGCACCAAATTGGCATTATCCTTTAAAAGTTGGAGAACTTGCTATTGATGCTCAATGTGATCTTTCATTGCTTGAATCTTTTTCTTCTTGATATGTCGTTCTATCTTGAGAGTTTTAGGAGTGTTAATTTCTCCCAATGCATTACAAGATATGGTTGGATTCATTTCTTGGTGTTCGATGTGATCTTTCACTTCTTGAAAAATTTTCTTCTTAATATGTCCTTCTATATTCATAGTTTGAGGAGTGGTAATTCTGGCCAATGCATTACAAGATATGGTCAGATTCATTTCTTCTTTCTCGATGTGATCTTTCACTTCTTGAACCTTTTTCTTCTTGACATGTCCTTCTATCTTGAGAGTTTGAGGAGTGGTATTTGTCGCCAATGCTTTACAAGATATGGCCAGATTCATTTCTTGATGCTTGATGTGACACTTCTTAAACATTTTTCTTCTTTATATGTCCTTCTATCTTGAGAGTTTGAGGAGTGGTAATTCTTATCAATGCTTTACAAGATATGGTTGGATTTATTTATTCTTTATCTGGGGTTGGTTCCTGGTGTATATCCTCTTCTTTTAACCTTTCTTGATCCTTTTCTTCCTTCTCTTCACACTCAATGTAAAATAATTTCTTCTTAGCACACTTATGACCTTTAATGTATTTGTTATCACAATTGTAGTAAAGCTCTTTTTCTCTTTTTTCTTCCAATCGTTGTAGTGTCAACCTTATAGGTTGTGGAAGGCTAGGAGAAACAACAATTCCATCTTTATAGTTGTGACGGGTAGAATTCCTTATTGCCATAATTTTTCTTTCCACTTTTCTTTCCAACCTGAATGCATTCTTTAATGAATCAGGTTCCCATAGACGAACGTCATGTTGAATGTTATCCTTTAAATTCCCTATGGAGGCATCAATCCTCCGCTTCTCTGGAACACCATTTTGCCTTATATTCAATTTTTGAAAATTTTCAATGTGCTCTACCATTGAACACTTTTGTTTGAGATTTATCAATTGGCTATAAAGGTGTTTCTCTTTGTATCATCATAATGTGCTATCATTTCCTCCATGAAAATTGACCACGTAACAAGTGATTTATGAGAACAAAGCCCTCTATACCATAAAAATTGATCCAGTTCTAAATATGAAGATACAATACGTACCTTTTGTAACAGTTGCACCTCATGTAGATCAAAATATTGCTCCATCTATAGTATCCAATTTACTGAATCATTTCCATCAAACTTTCTCATATTGCTTTTTCTTGATTTTAGGGGCTTGATCTTGAAACAACTCTAACTCTGTAATTTTGGATCTCCCAGTTCTAAAATTGTGACCTGCAATAGCCCTCTACGTCCTCTTTCCAATGCCACTAGGGTGATCGAAATTGGATTCTCCAAGAAAGAGTTATGCACAATCTCCCAAAATGACCTGATTATATACATTTTCAGAAGAGCAAACTTGTATGAAGTGCCACGTGTCAATGTTTCGACCTTCAGATTTGAAAAATATACACAGAACACTACAGTCTGTCTTTTTTTGTAACTTCTTACGAAAGTTCAATCTGATGCTCAGAGAGACAGTTATGACGATTTTCCCTAGGTCACCTGTTTGGAATGTAATTTGGGAGTCTACAAAAACCCTAAATTCCTCAGATCATATCTCTGAACATATAGCGAGACAATATTTGAAATTTGGACTCAAGGTGGAAAGTGATCGTGGCTCAAATGGGTTTTTATTTTAGCTTTTGAAACGTCATAGAAACAAAGTTATAGCGAAAATTCCATGATGACTTGTTTGGAGTAACGAAACCCTAGAATCCAAAGCTCTGATACCAAATGTTATGAAACCAACTCACAAAAAGATAGAAAAGATAGATCAATGCCTTAGAAATAAGTCTCTTTGAGGGAGAAACCTCCTTTACATGATAGAAATTAACAACTCTTGGATGATACAAATGAGAAGGCCTCCTTTCTATATATAGGAGTCTAAGGGGTCATAATATAATTAGAGCCGACATAACAATAATAATGTAAGGGCACAATAACAATAATAATGGGCTTCTATGAGGCACAATAATAACCATATAGGACTACATGGGCACAACAATATAATAAGGGGGTTGTACTAATAACAATAAGGGATTACACTAATAGTATAGGGACCTAACACATAGGCCTTTAATTATTGTTTAATTTAGAGGTATGAGCCTTAATTTATGTCTAATTTAAAGGCCCATCAAGGGGAAACCTAGAAGTTAATGGTTGTATCCATTGTCATGGTTTGGTTCCTTCAATTAGCCACAAATGCTTGAAGGGTAAGCATTGTATCACCCTTGGAACTGCAAGAATAGTTCTTGACATAAGAAATTTATTCGGCACCCTCAATATTGAAAAACAAAAGGATAATTGAAGGATAAACATTGTAGCACCCTTGGAACTACAAGAAGAGTTCTTGAAAAAAAAAATCGATTTAGCACCCTCAATATCGAAAAACAGAAGGATACTTGAAGGGAAAGTGTAGTGGCATGCTCAAAACTACAAGAATATTTATTGGAGGGCACAATTGACATGGCACCCTTGGTATTGAGAAACAAAAGGATATTCGAACAACAATTATTGTGGCACCCTTGGAAATATGAGAAGAGTTCTTGACGGGCACAATAGAATTGACACCCTTAGTATTAGGAAGCAAAAGGATACTTGAAGGAAAAATGTGGTGGCACCCAACTGAATTTGCAACCTTGGTAGTGAGAAACAAAATGGTCAATTCAATGTCAAGATAATGGGCCAAAGCACCTAAAATAAAGATTATGTTGAAAGTAAATTTAGAGGAAAATTTTATTTGAAAATTGGAAAATCTTGGAAAAGAGGATTATTGGGGTTGGAATTAAATCAAATGTTTGAAAAATTAAATCAAAAAATTGTATCTTGTTAAAGTAGTTTATCTCTCCTAAATATGTAAGGAGAATATTCTAACTAGAAATAATAATAATAGAGGGTTGAATTATAATAAATATGAAGGTGGAAGTGAGAATTAATAAAAAGAGTTAATTCATAAATTAAGAAAAGATATATTCAAGAAAACCTGCCATGTGGAAAAAAAATAGAATAGGAATTAAAGGGACAATTAAGAAGAAAAAAGATGATGGAGAATTAATAAATAAATAAAGTTATATGTAAATAAAAATAAAGAATTAGAGAAATTATAAATAAAGGAATTTACATAATTAATATAATGAAGGAGTTAGAAAGAAAGTAATAAAAACGGGAGTGTTAGAGAATAGATAAATAAAATAAAGTTATAATATAAAATGGACGCAGTCTAAACTAAATACAAAATCACTTTTTTGAAGCTTTATTTTTTTTGTATATTTAAACCCAAAATTCACAAAGATTTTAAAAACATTGAAGTTTATGTTGTTTTAAATCCATAGAATTGAGTGCCACTAGGGGATTTTAGGGTGTCGAATCCATTTTTGCATTCAAAATGTCTTTTAAACAAAAAAATATCACAATCTTGCTTGAAATTGTATCATCGGATTTCAGTGAACATTGTCATTTCATTTATAAATTAAATTGCACCATAATAAAATATGAGTTACAAGAAACAATAAAATAGGGGAAGTTTTTTTTTTTGAAAAGTAAAGAAATAATAAATTAAATGAGGTTAGAATAATAATAGCAAAATAATGGTTTTTAAACTAAATAATGAAGTAGGGATGAATACAATAAAATAATAAAATAAAGGTAGTTAAAAATAACCATAAGATAATAGAATGGAACTATTTTTGGATAAGAGCTAGAAGGAAATGGGAATCTCCTATAAAAGAAGACCCAAGATAAGAAAGAATTATCATGTGCACCTTGATGTTAGAGGAATGTTGTAATGTTAAACCATTTTCCATGTGACTAATTTAGTCTTGTTGGGATTTTGGTGTGTCTGGAGTTCTTTATTTTGAGTGGGAAACTCTTGGGGTAGAAATCTCACATCCATACTATTAGATTATTCATCATCTCTATAGAACCATTAGAGTTTGTGTGTCTGTGGGAAAGAAGAGCACCCAAGGAGTATCCTGGGAGATCAACCAGTAAGTAAAAAATATTCAACAAGTATATGGGGGAGCAAGAATGGATCTCCTTCAAACAACGTTGGACTAGATCAAGGACTAGATCAACGCATCATCTACAACTCTCTCTACAACACTTGGATGCAGGATTGTTTGATGAATGGTAGATTCATTTAATTGCACTAATATATTATTTTCTTTCATATTGATTTTCATATGAATGGTGAATTACATGTGTTAACTGAGAAATGGATATGTAAGAGTTTGTAAATTTGATTAATCATATGCAACAATGGATATCATTCATTCTCCTCCTCATTATTATTTATGATGACTCCTTATTCGTGAATAAATAAAAATGAAAAGGTGTGTTTTAAGTTAATGTGATGAGTGTTATGGCTAGTTAGATAAGGGGTTACACCAAGTTAACCATAATTTGATCATATTCAACTAGAGTTCTCCATAGTCAATGATAGTTAACCATGGTCATCTAAAGTCAACCATGCACATCCATTCTCAATATGGTCAACATTGTCATCTATGCTCAACCATGGTGAATCATTATGAACAATGGACATAGTCAACTATAAATTACTATAATCGAACATAAGAGACTCTAGCCTCTCATAGTCATATATACTCAACCATGGATAGCTAAAGTCAACATGGGAAATGATAGTTAACTATAGTTAAGCACAAACACCATTTTTCAACCATATTCACACATGGTCACCTATATTAAACCACATTTTCACCAAAATAAACACTCTTCAACCATAACTTGACAATAAACAACAATAGTCAACCTTGGTCAACAAGAAAAACCACAATATTAAAAGTGGTTGATATACATCTATCAACGTCATTAATTTTTTCAAGGTGAAAAATAATGCTAATCGACGCATATGAACCACTTTTAATAATATGGTCGTGTTCATCCTTATCTAGATTGTAAATTCCAAAATTATTCTAGAATCTGAGGGACAAGATTGAGGTCAACCATTGACTTAGTTCCTATCTCTTAGATTCTTGAGTATTTTTGAAATCTGCGATTAATTTAAGTTCAACTCATAATGCTAGTTTCTATAAACAAGAATTTTATTTTTTTTAATGTTGGAAATATGAAAGTTTATAAAATGTAATTCTGATCTTAAAAGAAGAATACCTTAGACTCCAGTATAATTTGTTTTTGAAATTTCTTTAAATATTTGTAAAATAAATGAATAAAAATGCACCGTTCCTGAATTAAATCAGACACCAATAATCATTGAAAAATTACCATATCATAAAATATATACTTTAGTACACGATGATTTATTACTTCATTATGTTATTCTTATTATTATGAAAAAGGTAGGCTTAAACATAGGCTAATGAATATTATTATTTTCATAATTATATTAGTTCTTATTTTCTTATGTAGATTACTCAAGCATGATGACATTAAAGATACAAACTTTACAGTATGGACTTTAAAAAAAAATATAGTATTTTAAGGGTCTTGTAAATCGTATTGGTAAAGTATACATTCATAGATACCCAAAAGCCTTTCCAACCTTTAAAAATTCAATATTAATGAATACATTATTATTAAAAGACTTATAAGTAAGGTTCAAAATCCAAGGATATTGAAAGATGATATTTTTTTATTTTCTCATCGTGCATAGTTTGTGTAGAGTATAATGACATTGTCACCCATTTTCTTCTTGTTGGAGCATGAAGCAAAAGAAGGATATGCTTAGGGACCAATATTAGGTGGCATTACAAGAAAATAAATGAGGGAGGGATCTATCATGTACTTGATAAAATAATTTCAACATCCAAGAAATTGGACACCACATAATTCTAGGAAAATTCTCTTCAGGGACTTCAAGAAAAATGTCAAGTCATAAAAGTCAATAATAATAAAGCATTACAACTACTTAAAAGTGAATAAAGTTTGGGTAGAGTGGACATATATGCACCATATATTAAAAAAGACAAATCTCACTTTATTTAACCCTATTTAATGGTGAAAATGGAGTGCATTCTTAGTTCATATTGGTGGGAAAATGAAAGTAATTAAAAAACTAGGCTATCAATGATTGAAAGTTGAAGAAAAAACCCATGGAGGAAATGAAACCATTAATGATATTTAGGAAGAGATATAGAGAATATCTTAAAGATATTGATATTTTGATTGTGTGATGTACTCAATGCATGTGACAATGGAGGTACACCCATATGAGTTTCAAGGTTTTGGATCGTTTTTCCATGTATAGACATGGATGCCATAAAGTAGAACTTCAATTTTAGTGTACAATATTATAAAAAAAAAGGCTATGGGGAAACTACACATGAAGTATTTGATTATATATAATCAAAATTATAGTACTTATTGTATATATCTCTCTTTATGGAGAAAATGTGTAATTCTATGCAAAATCTATCTCTAATAAGCTTGTGCTAAACTCAAATTCGTTGCAGTATTGTATAAATTAGAAAGCTTGACATTTGGAATTGTGAGACTATTTGATATCTTAAGAAACCTAATTTTGAATCTCCCCCCTATAATCTGAAATAAGGAAATTATCCTCTATCAAGTCAATACTTTTGGACTCCATTCCCAAAGAAGAGGACAAATTCATAGTAGTATATGCATATCTCCTCCATGTGATTTCCATATATAAAAATCTAGGAGGTGCAAGATCCATAGGAAAAATAAAATGGAAAAATGTCAAAGTACCACAGTCAAGTCATCTTCTTCCACCTACTCATCTTTTACTTGAATAATAATAATAATAATAAATAAATAAGTAATTAAAAAAAATCAATATTCATATGCATAATATCATTGAAATAAATAGACGTATTGTGAGAGGAGGAGGGTCACTTTGTTAGCCATTGTTGCACAAATTTAAAAATGTGTCATAATAAAACTAGAATTCAAAAAGGTACTTACAATAACAAGAGATTTTGACTATGTCGGGTCTATACCATTGTGATATATGTGTCATCAATTTGGTTGGAATTTATATTAGGCTACATTATGTTTTCCATATAGGGGATACTACCATTGGTTTTTAGAAGCTATATTGGAAAAAATAAGAAGTGAAGCCATAAGTTCTTGGGGACTTGCCTCTTGGCATATCCATGTAAACATATTTTTCTACCCTGAGCATTGCCTTTTTGAGCAAGACTTTTTTATGATCTAGCTTAATCATTGAAGGGATGTCTTAATGATTCTTCTTATTGTTGGTTGTCAATATAGTTTGGTTTCTATGAGAAGGTTCAGTAAGTAAGAGACAACCTATTTTTCCATCTCTTAATGATCTTCCAATTTCCCCTTTAAATGTTGACCATACAAGAAATTTAGTTGTTTTGAATATGTTGGAGCATAGATTTATGAAATAATTTTGTATTACATTCACCTTGCTTCAACCACAAGACTCGTGATTTTTTCTCCACAAGATTTATTCTTGATTGAGGCATTCTTCTAGTTGTTCTTAAAGAATGATTTCATTTTTTCCAAATCCTTGATTCTAGGTTTCCTCCATCTCCTTATGATTTTTTCTTTTTATTCATGAATATTACCAAATTCCTGTTTATTCGAAAGATTTAGCCTACCCATGATGTATTTTAGGTGTTGTGAAAATTATGCTTGAGGGTTCCATAACTTGTAGGAACTTCCTTCAACCATTTTTTAATGTTTTTCTTAAAGGAAGGATGGTGAATCCATAAGGAATAAAATTTGAAAGGTTTTTTTTTTTCAAGATTCCTTTCTAGTCAATGTTCAAAGCTATTAGCTAGTGATTAAAGCCATAGCTTGGCATGATTGTGGCACAACAACAATGTTTTTAAGCGTTAGTGATTATGAGATTAAAAATATATCTAATGTGGAAGTGATTTGAGGTTCTCCTCCTCTATGATTGTTTCATGTATGGATTCCATTAGTTGTTTCCTAATATACTAATATTAGATGCTCTATTATATCCCTAAAATGAAATGAACCTTCATCAAGTCTACAAAGTCTCTCTTTCTTTTCAGCTAGGTATTTTATTATGTTAAAATCTCCACCCAATATCTAGTATGAGTCTTGAACTTGCTCGTTTATGTTCAGAAAACCTTTAATAAAATTAATTATGTCTCTTTAGGCATCAGTTCCATAAACATTGGTAAGGTACCCACATGCTTGTGATGCTACCTTTTGAAATTTCATTGTGAGAGTTCTTTGGGTGGCCATGAAGCCTAATAATGTGAGTTCCTTAGGATTCCACAATGCCACCAAAACTCTTGAAGCACCACATGCATCTATTTCCATTACTTGAATACCCTTTCATACTACATTTTCAATTCTATCAATTGGTGTACCTCAACATTTTGTTTACTAGATCATTACTATTGTGGGATATTATTGAATTATTTTTCTCTTAAAAAATATGTGCTTTGACTTGTCATTCACACCTCTCAAATTCCATGAGATCATTTCCATTTTTAACATTGTGGGGTTGGCTGGAAGGACTCTATCATCAAAGTAATCTCCCAGAATTTACTAAAAGTTCTCTAATCTCTTGAATCAACTACATATTGCTCTTCCTCCCTCTTTTCTCTTCATATATGAAAAAAAATCATATTTTCCTTATTATCGTTCTTTTTTACTCCTAATGAAGAAGCGGATGGATTTGGATTACCTTTGGTGTTTTTATGAAAATTTCTCTAAGATTTGATCCATAGACTTGAGATAAGTTCCATTTCCTTATCTAACAATGAAAATAAATCTTTCTTTATCCAAGTTATTGTTATTGATTAGAGATCAATATTCTTGAGATTTATTTCCTTTACCTCATCTATTTCTATTGGTTCTTCCTATTCTTGGTTCATATCAACATCCTCTGAGTTTTTGTCTTCATTTTGACAATGCAGTTTTTGTCTCTTATCTAGATCCTCATGATGCCTATCTATTTCCTTAGAAAAAGTTTCCTTCTCTTTCCCCTTTTCTATCTCATTTTTCATTGGATTTGGATCTAGGTTTAATAGGGTTGAGTATATATTTCTTTCTTTGGGGTCCCCAAAGGTTCCTCCATTTTTTTTCTATTCAATCTTCTTCTATTGGTTACCTTTTCAAGCCCATCTTGATCATTCTCTACTTGAGGCTTTGGATTTTGTTGATTTAGATAAGGTGGGAATTTTCTAAACATATTCCCATGCTCATGGCATTTTTTGCATCTAAATTGGATGTGTTCATAATATATGTGTTGGGTTACATTGATTTTCCTGATAGTTTGAGCATATGTTGGAAGGCAGTGGTTGAGACATATTCATATACACCAAATTATGCATATAATATGTACCTCCCTTGCTTCATAGCTTCTCAACACATGAAAAGTGTTCGGAGGGAATTTCCTATCCCTTCCAGTATTACTTTGTCCTATAATTTTTTAGGCTAAACAATATACTTTGATCTAGATAAGAGTTGTTGTGAAATCCTCTTTATTAAGGTTGAATTGTTATATCTAGAACATCATGTATAGTCATATTGAGGTGAAGAATTATGGTCCATCACGGAAAATACTATTTATATGTTCTAGATTTTTGAAGATTGTTGTGAAAATGTATTTGGATCCTATATTTAAATTGATATCTTCTTCAGGATACCAATTCATATGAATCCACAAAATTAGAGCTCTATGTGTTTGCCATAACTCCATAAATTTGTTGATTAAGGTGTGATGTTTCATATATTGAATCTTTTTTGTAATTTGAGTGGATGTTATCTCATATTTAGAAAGTTTTTCTACTTGATGGATGCATGTTATTGTCTTCTTTTGAAATCCTATGTCATGTCCTGCTACTTATTGATTCATTGCCTTAAAAGAGGAGCCTAACATTCTATTATATTTTGGTGGATGGTCATTCTCCTAGCCTTCACCAACATTGGAATTGTTGGATTTGTGTGGATTGTGGCTTGGACCTTCATGTAGATACTACAAGCCCCTCCAAATTAATTTCTTATATTCTACTTTTGGAGCCTCGTTTTGGTCTTTTGAACTATTGTTTTTAGTTTCTTAAGTCATCCGTGGTCTTATTTTCTACGTCTCAAGTCATTTTTTAGGGATCTCAAGAGTGGTGACTTTTTGATCTTACATGCCTAGCTTGTAGCCCACAGTTGCACACGTCAAGTTGACAGGGATTGCTTTCCAGGCTCAACTGCACATTCCCTTATGGAAATGAGTGTGTATGCCTTGATAGTAGCAACTACACAATCCTCTCTAAAAATCAACTTCACATTCTCTTTTGATGGGAAACTGCACAATATTTTGTGCTAGTTGACTACACAATCCCTTGTGCTAGTGAATTGCATAGTTCATAGAGACATTCAAATGCATATTCCTTGGAGATAGACACTTCCCACTCCTCATGGATAGATAATATGTAACACTTGTTAATAGTGTGATCAAACTTTCCAAAGTTGACTAAGTCATAAGTGGCAGCTAAGTAACTCTAGCTTCTTGATTTTTGACATGCATGCATAAACCATAACCCTATATCTATGAGCGCTCACCTATATAACAAGCTAGCATGGAGCTCATTCAGACACTGATATTTTGATTTCTACACATTCCTTGAGAAAAATGAGATTTTGGTTGCACGTGCATTTTTATTTCGGTTAAGCGCCTAACTGTCACTTCTAGTTGCTTTTAATACCACTTTTATTGTTTTTGATTTTGTAAGTGTCACTTTTTCCTACTTTTTGCATAACAAGTGTCGCTTTTTCTATTTTATCTTTTTCATGTGTCATTTATTTCTTGTATGCTTCTTTCCTAGTGACGTTTCACATTCTAAGTCCTTTTTCATTCCTGAAACCATAGCATAACAATATATTTATGCATGTTAATCTTCTCACAATCCTCATTGCTTGATGTTGATCAATAATTTGTTAAATTTTGAGCATATTTTCATCCATATCTCTCCAACTTTGCGTTTCTCCATTCCAGGCAATAGATTGAAGCCTTTCTCTCTATTGATATGACATGAAAGATCTACCTCCCTTTAACTGTGCATTGCGCAATTCTAATCAATAGTGGTTTCTCCCTTTCACTATGTGATTGTGCACTACAATTTCACTAGCCTCAACTACACACTTCGAGTCAACATTTTTCAACCCTTTGTCCATTATTGATACAAACTGTGAAATCAAGGATCCCTCTCTCTCTCAGTAATTGCACATTGCATAGTCACAAGCCTTAGCCTTCAACTTTTCCTCTTGCTAAACAAGCATGCACAATCTCTCCTCTTAGCCATTGCACACTGTGCACTTCTAGTGACTAGTTAGGTCACACTTTCCTCAATATTGCCTCTTATGCTCAGGCTTTGCATAATCCTTCCTCTCAATGACTATTTGTTGCATATGGTAGCTTGATAGTGTAATGCCACCACCCCCATTTACCCACCTTCATTGGAGTTTTGGGGTAAACATGAGCAGAGGGATACTATGACATGACTCAACCTCCTAAGTACATTTAAGGAAGTGAAATCAACAAACCATAACTTAACTAACCTTCCTCAAGAGCTGCAGGACCCACAAGAGCCAATGACTTTAAGCCTCTAGTCGCATGGATAACCTTGCCTCCCAGTGAATTTAAGCCTCCAGTCGCATGGATAAGCCTGCCTCCCAGTGACTTTACGCCTCCAATTGCATGGATAACCCTACCTCCTAGTGACTACAGCCTAAATTACCTAGTTCTGTGCATGCAACCCCCACATCTAAGCCACGTTTTAAGGGCTAGGATCCATACCCCTACCCAGAACTTGAAAAAACATTCCAGAATGATGAATGACACTAGGAAAAATCCATTAACATAAAAATTAGACAATAAATTGACCTAAACATGTCTAACCATGACAAACATTCTGTCACACACATGGTGAACGTGAATTCTATAGGCCATGAATGCATATATGAACATGGCGATTTGAAACTTATTTAAGAACCATCAAGAAGGTCTAATGCCCTTTCACAATAGCTACAATAACATATATTAGGTCATGCATTCAATAACCATTAATTTACCAATCAAAACATGATAAGAGCCATAACTATAATCCACCATAAACCATGTTTACAACTAGCATGTAACCAGATTTATAGCAATGATAGAAGAACCATCAAAGACACATCATAAAAAGTCAATTTACTCATAAAATAAAATATGAAATTAGCTCTTATTAACATATACAAAAGCCATCCAAGTCAAGGACTTTCACATACCACCTGACCGTAGATTGGGCTGAACCAAATCTCTCATTCGGCCAATCACCTCCATGCCATATTCCAAGCATGAATGTGGAATATCATGGGATATACCAATATATAAAAAACCAAGGGAATCCAAAGGCTTAACCATCTCCACCCTCACACTACCATGATATCACCTAAACTGGTTCAGAGATCACAAAACCAAACCAAGCTTGGATGCCTTAGAATTCCTTCACCATCCCTTGAGGAATTTTCCTATCTCCACCCACATGTTGAGAGCTTCCTAGAGAAAATCATCTCCACCCCCAACCCTTGGTATTTTCTTGAGACCACCTCACCCAGATCCAAAACCTTCCGGAAATCCAAAGCTCAACCAAGAATGAATCCCATCACACGATGGATATCTAGAAATGGCAAGGCAAGGTTGAAACCATTGTCAAACCAGGAAAAACCAATGCCAATGACACCAAATGAACCAAATACACACATGCATATACCATGCAAGCCAAAACCAACTAGGATATCATACTTGTAACCTGCTACCTACAAGTATTCTTGTTGAATCCACTTGATACAACTCTTCCTTACTCGATCCTTGCTTTGCTTTGATTTCTTTTACTTTCCTTATCCTTCGTTTTCTTGCTTTCTTTCTTGCTCCTCTTGGTGCTCTTCTCCTATCTGAAGCCAATTCCAACAATCAATTGACAAAAGGCTGACATAAATATATGAACTGATCCTCAAAAGCCTTTTATCATTGAGGTCTCTATTTTTTTCATTTTACCTCTATTTTCCTTCAATTTCCTCCTCACATGCAACCTATGACCTTTCATCTCCCTTTTCTCCTATTTTCCTTTATTTTCATAAATAAAATGCCAATAATGTATTTTTTCCTTTTCAAATCATTTTCCAATTCCCCTTAGCCATAATAAACAACAAGTGATCCCATTAGGGTGTTTTACGCAAAATCTATCTTGGAATACGTGTCCCATGACCTTGGTCTTATTTTTGCTTAATTAACTTTATTACATGAACTTTTAACTCAGGGTTGTTACAGACCCCTCCCTGTTATGATAATATTGTCCTCAACATTCATTGACACCTATAAACATCACGACCATTGAAAAGAAAAACATAATTTCCATGGATCTTTATAACTCAACTCATTGCTATATTTACAATGAACTACTTGCTCAAAAGAAGAACCATCATGACAACCATGACAACATGACAACAATACTCCTTATTGGAGCTTCATAAAATAACTCATTGCAGTATTTACAATAACAACCATACATAAATATGTACCTATACCAAAACTCATTGTCCTCCACTAGCAAATAATGAAGGATACATAGCGCGCATTTGATCAATTATCTCCCATGTAGCTTCATTTGGCCTAAAGTGCTTCCACTACACTTCAACTTGCTCGATTGCGCAGTTTCATAGAATGAGCTATTTGTGCTGTAATATGCACTAAGATTCCAGATGGAATTATCCTTCTAGCTCCACCTATAATACAAACCAATCAGCCACATGATCAACATCTTTCACATATATTTTAAGCAATGAAATATGGAAAACATCATGGAATTTAATTGTCGGAGGAAGTGCATGTCTATAAGCCACTGGTCCAATCCTCTCAAGGATATCGAAAGGCTTGTGATACCGAGGTGCCTACTTGGCACATGAACCAATCCTCAAGGAGCTCTTCTTGGGCTTGATGTGCAAGTACACATGCTCCCCAACCTGAAACTCCTTAAATGCCTTGTGTTGATTTGCATGAATTTTCTTCCTATCCTGTGCTTCATTTAGATTCTTCTTTATAACCTACATTTGCTATTACATCTATGCTAACATTTATGGTCCACTAAGTGCCATGTTCATTGGATCACTCTAGTAGATGGGAGTATTACAACTCCACCCATACAGTGCCTCAAATAGACTCATCCTCAATGACCCCTGATAACCATTATTGTAAGAAAACTCAACCAGTGGAAGACACTCCTCCCACCTCCTCTACTAGTTCATAACATAAACCCTTAAAATGTCCTCCAGAATCATGTTAACCCTCTCTATTTGTCCATCTGTATGCAGATAACAAGTTGTACTAAAGGTCAATTATATACCAAAACCTACAAAGAACTCCTTCTAAAACCTAGAAATGAACTTGGCATCTCTATCTCATATGATTTTCTTAGGAATACAATGCAATTTGATTAACTCCATGATGAAGACCCGTGCTACCTCACTAACTAAATTAGTAGTTTTTACTGAAATGGAATGAGCTACCTTGGTCAACCTATTAACCAAAACCATGATGGAACCATGTTGCTTCGATGTCCTCGACAAACCTGTAATTAAATCCATGGAAATTACCTCCCATTTCCACTTTGGAATCAGAATAGGCTATAATAAACCAGATGGGTTCGTATACTCAACTTTCACCTATTGACAATCCAAAAATCTAGCAACAAAATTTTCCACTTCCTTCTTGAAGTTCGACCAATAGTATAAATTCTTCACAACTATCAATGTCTTCTAATATCCCAGTGACATAAATGTGGTTTGACATGAAAATCCCTCAAGATAAGCTTCTTGAGCTCACTGTCATCCGACATAAATATTATCCCTAATATGACCAAACCATCTACTGTGAAATTATAGTCCACATCCTATTCACCTATACCCTATTGTAACATGTACCTAGGCTCCCTATACCTATTATTCTGATGTCTTGTCTGTAATATTCGATCCTGTAAATTTTCCCCCTAAGATCTCATAGTTGCAACATGGTTTACCTACACTCTCCTACTGAGAGCATCTGCAATCTTGTAATGTCTTCCTTGGAAACAACATGTCCCGAGTAATGTTCCTCTGTTTGAAAGAAACTGCAATTACTAAGCTTGACATACAATTTTTTCTCTCTTAGAAATCTCAACATTGTTGCTAAGTGTTTTGCATTCTCTTCCTCCTTCTTAGAATATATCAATATATCATCAATGAATACAATCACAAACTTGTCTAGATAAGGATGCAATACACTATTCATAAAACACATGAAAGTAGATAGAACGTTAGTCAAACTGAAAGGAACCACAACAAACTCATAATGCCCATACCTGTTCTGGAAATAATTCTTGTATATATACTCTTCTTTGATGCATATCTAATGGTATCATGATCTGAAATAAATAGTTGAGAACAATATTTCACCCTTTAACTAATCAAGCAAGTCATTGATCCACGACAATGGATACTTATTCTTTATCGTTATCCTATTCAACTGCTTGTAATCAATGCATAACCTGAGAGTACCAACCTTATTCTTCACAAAAACATTGGTGCACCCAAAGGTGATACACTTGGCCTAATTTATCCCTTGTCAAGCATTTACTTCAACTGCAAATTCATTTCTAATAACTCTGGAGTGCTCATTCGGTAAGGTTCCTTTGATGCTGGTGCCACTTGTGGTACCAAATCAATATAAAATTCCACTTCCCTATGGGGAGGAAATTATGGAATCTCTGCCAGAAATACATCTTGAAAATGCTGCAAGACTAGGTACCTCTTCAATAATTTTGCATTCTCAACATTCTTACCCTTGTCACTGGAAATATGAACTAAAAAAAGTATGCATCCCTTCCTGTAATTGTGCTTAGGCTGCATAGCTATAATCATCCTCACCAATGTAGGCTTCTTCTTCCCCTGCAAGATTCTCTTTTCCCCACTATCATCCAAACAATCAACAACCTTGTCATAAAAATATACTTTGGTCCTATGAAGATACAACCAATCCGTACCCAAGAGCATACTATATGATCCCAATGGAAGCACATTTAGATTTGTAGAGGTAGGAATATCATTCAACTCAATTGCATAAGCTCTTACCTAATGATGACCTCGCTTCTTAGTACCTATAGGCAACTGCACCAACCAAGACTCTGCATGAACTTATTTTCTCAGACCACACTTAT
The DNA here is from genome assembly GCA_000404065.3 of Pinus taeda. Taxonomy (NCBI): domain Eukaryota; kingdom Viridiplantae; phylum Streptophyta; class Pinopsida; order Pinales; family Pinaceae; genus Pinus; species Pinus taeda. The sequence goes on along the minus strand of APFE031757064.1, from coordinate 250,571 downwards.
CCACCAGGTCATGATTAATATAACTATAATTGGATCCAAGATCAATCAAAATAGAAACCACTTGACCATAGAGCTTACCTTCCATCTCAATAATCGATGCATGGTGATATGTCTTCTTATTATCCATAGATACATAAATCCAAGATATGATGAGGCCAACATCCCTAGTTGTTTGCACCCCCTAAGCCCTATAGATATGAAGCCTGCCACCCTGGTACAATAAAAAATCCTTCTTGCGATGATCTTTGCCACAAATCCAACACTACAACAGCCCCCTACCATCACCTCTATTATGTTTCTCTCTAGGCTCAAACCCATGTCCCTTCTCAGTTGCATTAAACTTCTAGTAAGGAGAAATATTTTATTTCTCACCTACATCCTAAGGTCTTCTTCGCTTCAATGGCCACTTTCCTTTAGTTTTCTCATTCCCATTCAATTCACGTTTAGGCTCATCTTTATGCTTTGATTTCTCATAAGAATACTTTAATTTCCTGATGGCTTCCTCTAGTGACCGAGGCTCATCAACCTCAATCCAGTCTCTATATGTAGTTGGCAACCCATTAATGAACCTTTTAATCTTTTCTTTCTCATCCTTGAGGTAAGGAACATACCTCAACAATGCTAGGAACATTCTAGTATACTCATCATTTGTCATATAACCCATCTGCAACTCATAACACTCCTTATCTTTGTCATTATAATACCTTTTAGATAGGTACTTTTTCTTGAAGAGTCTCTCAAACTCATCCGAAATCAACTCTTCTTCTCAAATGCCACTGACATTCTTCACATCTTCCCACCATATATTTTCTTTCCCTTTAATACTAAACGTAGCTATTTTTGATTTCATGTTCCCTGAATATTTATGCAATATGAAGAATCTATTCATTCCAGGCAACCATTCCTCTACATCTTATGACTTATTTATCTCTCCATCAAATGTAGGAGGATTGAATTTGTTGAGAGCCTCTGGAAATTACTCATTTCTCATATAAGGATGATGTCGGTGATAATGGTGATGATGTCTCCTAGATAAGGAACTAGAATGAAACCCATGCGTACTAGTCCTCCTCTAAGGTGTACCCAATGATCTTCTACCTATGATTGTGTCCCCTCTATTCGACCTATATCCTAGTTGAGACCAACTACCATATGCCCCATTAGTCATCTCTTCCCATTATTGACTAATCATTATTTGTCTCTATCTATGTGAGTCTGAAAAACTCTGAAGGATCACTGCATTGACCTCTACATGCTTTTCCTGAGCCCTTGTAAGTATCTTTTGAGCCTCAACCAACTTGTCATTATTTGCCTTGCAGCTTTTGACCTCTAGCCTCAAAATGCTCAATGTGTTTACTATATCAGGAGAGTACTCATGTCCTTGATGCCCAACTGATATGTAGGGAGAGTCATGTGAATTGTATTCCACCATTTTTCTTGTCATCGTTATTCTCTTCTTCCTGCAAACATGCCATGTCAGATAAACAAAATAGATACCATAACCAAAAGTATACCTCAATGACGTTCACGGGAAGCTTATCTCATCTGCAAAATCAGTCCAAATTAGCACAATACATGTAAAATCATAATCATATCATCATGTCAATATCATGCATGAAAATACTAAATACATACCATGACCTTATTTATAACAACCATAACCATGACAATGCATGCCTAAGAACATGCATCTATCCCATCCAATCCAAGTAGTTGAACCATGCTACGATATAAATATGTAACGCCACCCCCCACATTTAGTCACATTCACAAGCTTGTCATGGTAAACATGAGTGGAGGGCTATTATGAAATCACTCAACCTCCTAAGTACAATTAAGGAAGTGGAATAAAAAATCCATAACTTTACTATCTAACGAGCTACAGGATCCCCAGGAGCCAACAACCACTCCAGGTGCTGTAACCCTAATTTAAATTTCCTTTTTAGTGACTTGGAATCCCAGTTACATGTATAATAAGGAAAGCTAATGACTATAAGACTCTAATCGAATGGATAACCCTGCCTCACTATGACTACAGTCTAAATTGCCCAGTTCTATGCATACGACCCCAAGATTTGAGCCACTTTTTTAGGGCTAGGATTCAGAATTCTACCTAGAACTTGATAGAAATTTTGAGAGTGATGAATGACACTAGGACAAATCCATTAACAAAAAACTTAGACAAGAACTTTACCTAACCAGTCCTAACCATGATATACATTCCATTAAGCACATAGTGAACATGAAGTCTACATGCCATGAATGCGCATTTGAACATGGAGATTTGAAACTTATCTCAGAATCATAAAGAAGGTTTAATGCCATGTCACAATAGCTATAATAACATCTATTAGGTCATGCATTCAATAACCATTTATTTACCAATCAAAACATGATAATATTGGCATTATGATATAGATTTTGCACTATGACACAGGTGTTGTCCTTGATCGCAACTCACTCAGATGATAGATAATAGTTCAGACTCACAAAATGAAGAAAGAGAAGTATATGCAGGTTCCCCATTGACCAAGCCACAACTACACACGGGTTAGTAGACCAAAAGGAGTGTATAACGTACACACACACTTTCATAGAAGGAAAGACACATACATTTTGGAAAACTAAGTTTGCATCCATGGTATTTGGTCCATGGTATTGGTCCAAGGTATTTGGTGTGAAGTGTTGACCCTAGGTATTTGGTCCAAGGTATTGCTCCTAGGTAGTTTTTGTCCATGGTATTGAGTAAGGCCTAAAACTATAAAAGGAGGAGAATATCATTAAGCAAATGTACTCAAGTATTGAATATCTGATGAAGAGCAAGACCTAGTATAAAGGTTATTGGGTTATGGTGCATAGCTGGATCTGAGCCAAGGATGAACCTTAGCTCTTGATGAAGGACAAATCTAATGATGGGTCAAGATCTTAAGGCTTGAAGTGAAGTATCTTTATGTGGTTTTTATCATTTATCTGAATAACTGGTGCATGTTGCAATCTGTAAATATGATGATCTGGGTATAACTGAAGTCTGAAATTATTGCAAAGCTTAAATCATCATTTACAAATATGTACACAAGTTCACTTTAGAAAAGGCGCATATACACATTGGTTTTGCATATCAAAATGTCGTATACATCTTAAATTTGATTTGCAGATCTATACGCAGGTTCACCTTGAGAAAAGAGTGTATGCACATAGGTTCGACACATTGAAGTAGCGTATATCTCATAAAATATGTTTTAGCTACTTTTGTTTGCTGTTGTAATGTTCTGGGTTCTAGCTTGGGTTCTGGTTACTGTATTTTAGTTATAACATTGTGAAAGATTAGATTGACGGGTTTTCAAAGTGATTGGTTGATTCAGTTGTGGTTGGTGAAAAGGAGATTGGTTGATGCATTTATATTTGATGATTGAATGGTGCTATTGACGAATCGATTCTGAAAATTTATGAAACGTGGTCCCTGGAAGAAAAGATAAGGTTGTAGCCTTTTGTAGGTCGGCACCTACATACTAGTAAACATATAAGCTAGTACAATAGCTAGGGGGTTGTAGATCCCTTCCAGGAGAAGCTGGAGACTGAGAGAAGGTTGTAGCCTTCTGCAAGTAGAAGCCTACGTACTGGTATAAGACTGCACCAGTACAAGAATGTTAAAAAAAGAAGTTTCTAATTTAAAAAGAAGATAGAGACGATTGCAACAGGTGGTTTTCACCCACATTGGGTTTCAACCTTATATCTTGTGTTCTTGTGTGTGATTGTCTGTTTTGTTTTTACTACACCTGGTTACTATTTATATTGTTCTAATGCATTGATTAAAGATCAACATATGATGAATTAACTAAATCATAAGTCTGCAGGATATAGCTAGTTGCCTTAAACACAGTTGCGTATACACGCGAGTTCCATTAACTGAAGTAGAGTATATGAATTTGATTATGGAAATGAAAAATTATTGACTTGCTAATACTGATTCACCCCTCCTCTCAGTATTATTTCCAACAATTGGTATTAGAGCAGGTCCTTCAGAAGAAGCTTGATCACTTGAAGGAAGATCCATCATCATGAGTAACCACGAAAGAGAGGGATCCACTAGACCACCAATCTTTGATGGGAGAAACTTCATTTATTGGAAGGTAAGAACCACAACCTATCTTCAATCTCTTGGAACAGATGTCTGGGAAATCGTGGAAGGAGGATATACATTTCCATCAACAATTCCTACAGATGTGACAAGTAAAACGCAATATAAACCAATGCCAAGGCTATCAATACATTATTGTGGAGTCCATCACAATTAGAATTTTTCAAAATTATGCAGCTCAAATCCGCCAAAGAAATATGGGACAAGATTGTTCTAAGCTATGAAGGAGACACTCAAATAAAACGTGCAAAACTGCAAACTCTTAGAATTCAATATGAAACTCTCAAAATGCACAATGATGAAAGTATAGCTGGTTACTTCTTACGTATAGATGAGATTGTTAATTGCATGAAGAATTTGCGTGAAAAGATAAAAGAAGTTACTTTAGCTGAAAAGGTTTTAAGATCCTTGTCTACTAAGTTTGAATCAAAAGTACCTGCCATAGAAGAAAAGTAGGATCTTCAGACTATTACTATGACACAACTGCACGGAATCTTAACTGCTTTCAAAATGAGAAAAGGAGGTCCATTAATTATGAGAGAAGTCACATTTAAAGCTTTAGGAAGAGAAGAGCTCAATGAATCAGGACATATTTTACAAGGAGAGGAAGAAGCAAACTTTGTCAAGAACCTTCAACAGGGTTCCAAAAGATTCAGAGGTAAACTACCTTTCAAATGTTTTGCTTGTTGAAGAGTCGGTCATTATGTTGCCAAATGTCCTCATAAAGATAAGCTTGATAAAGGTAAATAATTAGCAAAATGGAATAGAAAATAAAGTGCAAGTAAGAAGAGCTACTATACGCATGAAGATAGCGATGGTTTATCAATTAGTGACGAAGATGAAAATAGTAATGACTATAGACTTCTGATGGCTTTTGAAGATGATGATTTCTTGGATGCAAAAGATGAAGATAACCTTTATGAAGAAATCTCTAAACTCAAAATCTGTTTAGAAGAAAAGAATATGATTATAGATACTCTGACATTCCAACTTGTTGAAAGAGAAAAACACAATGAAAAACTATAATGTGAAATTATGGGTCTAAGAACGGATATTGAGAAAACAAAAGCTCTCAATCTTAGATTTGCTAAAGGATTAGAAACCTTAAATGAAATTATCAAAGTGCAGCATTCTCCTCTAATAAAGATAGGTCTTGGATATACTGAAGAAGCATCTCAAGCACAGAAGCCATCATCCTCCACTAAAAGCTATCTTGATGCAACAAAGAGCAGTGAACAGTTTGACAATCATCAGCAAAGGCATAAAGTAGATCACTAGGTAAATCAGGCTCAATTTACTTCAAGGATGAATAGTCTAAGCTACAACCAACCTCAAGTAAATCATACTCAATCTGTTCCAAGAATGAATATCAATATAAACTACAATCACCAAGTCAGTAGATTTGATAATCGCAGAAACTTCTTTAATGGCCAATGTTTTTCATGTCATAACTTTGGACACAATGCTGCTCAATGTGTTTCTTACAAGACCATCATGACTAAAGAAGCACAAAATGAAAGGAATGTGACAGGGATCATGAAATGGACCTACAATAAATTTTCTCTTCTTGAAAATGGAATAGAATGCTCTATCTGCAACAACTTTGGTCATGAAGAATCTGAATGCAAGAG
>APFE031757064.1:198227-243039 GCA_000404065.3 Pinus taeda | reverse complement strand
AGGTAAACAAAACTCAAACTCCACATGAACTTTGGTATGGTAAGACTCCTACTGTAAAATACTTCAAAGTTTTTGAAAGCAAATGTTACATCAAAAGGATTGATGAAAAACTTGGTAAGTTTGAACCCGGAGTAGATGAAGGCATTCTCCTTGGTTACTCTTCCCGAAGTAAAGGATATAAACTTTATAATAAAAGACTTGGGAAAATTATTGAAAGTATTGATGTTGTAGTTGATGAAGCATGCAAAAATCCAAAGCAAGTAAAAACCAAAGATTGTGAAGAAGATGAGGATTATCCTCCCACATCAAATCAGACTAATTCTGAAGAAGAAACCAATGTAGCACCATAAGAACAGATAACGGTAGAAGAAAAGACTCCATCTAGGTATGTTCAAAAAAATCATCCAGAGACTCAAATTTTGGGACCAAAAGAGGCAAGTGTGTAGACAAGAAGAACTATTACAGAAGCTTCAAACTATCTAGCATTTCTTTCATCCACCAGACCTCAAAATGTAATTGAAACATGCAAAGATGAATGTTGGGTCAAGGCCATGAATGAAGAACTTGAGAAAATTGAAAAGAATAATACTTGGGAATTAGTTCCTAGACCTCATGATAAGAGTATCATGTGAATTAAATGGATATTCAAAAACAAGTTGAAAGAAAATGGAGATGTTATTAGAAACAAGGCCAGACTTGTTTGTAAAGGATATTCTCAACAAGAAGGTATAGATTTTGAAGAAGCTTTTGCACCTATTTCTAGACTTGAAGCCATAAGAATGTTCCTTGCTCTTTCTAGTTGTTCGAAATTCAAAGTATACCAAATGGATGTAAAATCAACCTTTCTTAATGGGGACTTAGAAGAAGAAGTCTATATTGAGCAAATAGATGGATTCATTCTTGGAAATGATGCAAAACTTGTATGCAAACTCAGAAAGGATCTCTATGGTCTAAAACAAGCTCCAAGGGCCTGGTATTACCATCATGACAAATATCTCCATCAACAAGGTTTTCCAAAGGGATCAGCTGATAGCAATCTATATACAAAGATTGACAATAATAAATTGCTAATACTTGTTGTGTATGTTGATGATATTATTTTTGGAATCAATGAAGAAGCCATGAGTTGGAATTTTGCTTCGGTAATGCAGCAAGAATTTGAAATGTCTCTGCTTGGTGAGCTCACATATTTTCTTGGTCTAGAAGTTCAACAAAATAAAGATGGTATTTTTCTGTCACAAACTAAATATCTCAAACAGATCTTGAAAAAATATGGCATGGAAGATTCTAAACCAGTATGTACCCCAAGGGTAACAGGATGCAGTCCTAGCTCAAATTATGAATTAGCAGTAGTACATCAACCTACTTACAGATCCATGATTGGCAGTCTACTTTATCTAACACGTACCCAACCAAACATCATGCATGCAGTAGGAATAGTTGGAAGATTCCAAGCAAATCAGAAGGAATCACACCTTCAAGCAGTTAAAAGGATTTTCAAATATCTTCAAGGGACACAAAATTTTGGTTTATGGTATCCTAGAGATACAGATCTTATACTTCATGCATATACAGATGCAGATTAGGGAGGAAGCATTGATGACAGAAAAAGCACTAGTGGTGGTGCATTCTATATGGGTTCCAGATTAGTATCTTGGTTCAACAAGAAACAAAGTTCAATTGCATTATCTACAGCTGAAGCAGAATACGTGGTTGTTGCATCTTGCTGCACACAACTCCTTTGGATGATGCAAACATTGCAAGACAGTTAGATCACATGTACTCCACCATACTCCATTCTATGTGATAATACAGTGCCATCAATATTTCAAAGAATCCAGTCATGCCATTCAAAGACCAAGCACATACCATCAAATATCATTTTCTATGTGAACAAGTGCTTGAACAAAAGGTCAAATTGGAGTATGTTCCCTCCAAAGAACAGGTTGTTGATATATTCACCAAACCACTTCCCAGAGAGACTTTTGAATATCTCAGACAGAAGCTAGGAGTAGTTGATGCATCATCTTGCCGTTAAAACCTACCTGTTTCAGAGAAAGGTGGTTATACGCGAGTTTCATGAAGCGTAGTCGCGTACATATGGCAATTTCTGTGGATACAGTCACGTATATGTTGGTTTAAAGAAAAGCAGTGGCTAGAATCAGGAAGAAAGGAGTCTGATATGGTTCAAGGGGAGCATATGCTTCTAATAATGCATTGTTGGCGTTATCTTAGAAGATCTTGGTACATAATCACATAATTGTTTTTGTTTAGTTCAAGGGCAGAACAAGGTTGCTGGACTGGAGCCTGATTGACAAATGTTGCTGATAACTATCATGGTCTTGGTCTCTGTTATATATGTCATGTATATATTTTTATGAAAAGGTCATGAAACGACCTATTTTGTTACCCCACTATGCATGGGATGGATGTTGTAATGTTTTGTTTTGACATATATAAACAATTGGTATATCCCCACTTGGTTGGGAGATGGATGTATGTATGAGTCATGATAGGAAGGTCATTTATGATGTATGTATAGAGTCATGTTCTTCTTTTAGAACATCTTTTTGTAGACCTTACTTACATTCAGGGGGAGCATGGACTTGTTCATGAAGCTCAATCAACACACTTCAGCATATTAGAGAATTCAACATGTACTCAGGGGGAGCATGACCCTTTTCCCTTGATGCCAAAGGGGGAGAGTGACTTGGGGTTGCCATCAAGTCCAAAGGGGGAGATTGTTGGCATTATGACTCAGATTTGACATAGGTTTTGTCCTTGATGGCAACTCACTCAAATGACAGATCACAGTTCAGCAGGTTAACAACTTTGATTTACATATCAAACTTAATAGTATGAGGAAAGAGAAGTATACGTAGGTTCACCTTGAAAAAGTAGCGCATACACATAGGTTAACAGACCAAAAGTCGCATATATTGTACACACACAGTTTCACAGAAGGAAAGGTGCGTACATGTTGGAAATCTAAGTTTTGGTCCATGGTATTTGGTCCATGGTATTTTGACCCATGGTATTGGTCCAAAGTATCTGGTCCGAAGTATTGATCCCAGGTATTTGGTCCAAGGTATTGGTCCTAAGTGGTTTTGGACCATGGTATTGAGAAAGGTCTAACACTATATAAGGAGAAGAAGATCATTAAACTAGGGCACTCAAGCATTGAATATCTGATGATGAGCAAGATCTAGTGCTCAGGTTATTGGGTTATGGTGCATAGCTGGATCTGAACCAAGGATGAACCTTAGCGCTTAATGAAGGATAAGATCTAATGATGGGTCAAGACCTTAAGGCTTGAAGTGAAGTATCTTTATGTGGTTTGATCATTTATCTGAATAACTAGTGCATGTTGTAGTCTGTAAATATGATGACCTAGGTATAACTCAAGTTTGGAATTGTTGTAATATTTAAATTCATCATTTACAGATTTGTACACAGGTTCACTTTAGAAAAGGCACGTATACACGTTGGTTATGCATATCAAAACAATGTATACATCTTAAGTTTTATTTGCAGATTTGTACGCAAGTTAGCCTTGAGAAAGGTGCATATGCACGCAGGTTCGACATAGGGAAGTAGTGTATACCTTGTAAAATATGTTTTAGCTGCTTTTGTTTGCTATTGCAGTGTTCTAGGTTCTGGCTTGGGTTCTGGTTACTGTATTTTGGATACAACATTCTGAAAGATCAGATTGAAGGGTTGTCAACTTGGTTGATTGGTTCAGTTGTGAAAAGGAGATTGGTTAATGCAGATATATTTGATGACTGAATGATGTTATTGATGGATCTAGTTTGAAATTTTATGAAACGTGGTCCCTAGAATAAAAGAGATGGTTGTAGTGTTATGTAGGCCAGCACGTACGTACTAGTATCCATATCAGCTAGTACAAGAGCTAGGGGGTTGTAGCTCCCTTCCAGGAGAAGCTGGAGAACGAGAGAGGGTTGTAGCCTTCTGCAGGTATAAGCCTGTGTATTGGTAAAAGTTTGCACCAGTACAAAAATTGTAAAAAGAAGCTTCTTATTATTAAAAAGAAGATAGAGATGATTGCAGCAGGTGGTTTTCACCCACATTGGGTTTCCACCTTATATCTTGTGTTCATGTGTGTGATTGTCTGTTTTGTTTTTTACTACACCTGGTTACTGTTTATATGGTTCTGATGCACTGATTAAAGATCAACATATGATGAATTAACTGAATCTTAAGTTTGCAGTATATACACTAGTTGCCTTAACCATAGTTGCGTATACACGTAAGTTCCATTAACTGAAGTGGCATATATAAATTTGATTATGGAAATGAAAAATTATTGACTTGCTAATACTGATTCACCACCCCTCTCAATATTATTTCCAACATAATACACATCCTTTCCTACTATTGTGCTTTGTCTACATAGCTATAACCATTCTTACCGATGTAGGTTTCTTCTTTCCCTACAAAATTCTCTTCTCTCCATCATCATCCAAGCACTCTATATCCTTCGCATAACAATATACCTTAGTCCTATGAAGGTACAACAAATCCATGCCTGAAATCATACTGTATAATCCCAAAGGAATCACATTTAGATGTGTTTATGTAGGCATACCATTCAACTCAAATGCACAAGATCTCACCTAATGATGAACTCTTTTTTGGGTCCCCGTAGCCAACTGCACCAACGAAGATTCTGCATGCAGTTCTTTACCGAAGCCACACTTATCCACGAGGTCAATATTAACATAACTATAATTAGATCCAGGATCAATCAAAATGGAAACAACTCGATCAGAGAGCTTAACTTCCATCTCAATAATGGATGCTTAGTGATTCACATGCTTGTTATCAAATGTTGCATAAATCTGAGGAATTCTGTATCCAACATCCCCAATAGCTTATGCCTCCCTAAGCACTATAGATATGAGGTCTATGACCTTGATACAATGGAAAATAATTCTTTCAATGATCCTTGTCACATATCCAACACTGTAACGATTCTTTGCCACTACCTTTATTCTGTTGCTATCCAAGTTGAGATCCATGTCCCTTTTCTGTTGTACTAAACTTCTTGTAAGGAGACACATTCTCTTTCTCACCTGCATCCAAAGGTATTTCCCACTTCTGAGGCCATTTTCCTTTAGTCTTGTCATTTCCTTTCCAGTCATGCTTAGGCTCAGCATTATGCTTTAATTACTCATAACAATGCTTCAACTTCCCAATTACTTCCTCCAATGTTTGAGGCCCATCATATTCAATCTAATTCTTGAATGCTAATGGCAGTGTATAGATAAATATTTGAATTTACATCTTCTTGCACTTGAGGTAAGGCACATATGTCAAAAAATTTAGAAATTTTTTCATGTACTCTTCATCTTTCATAAATCCCATTTTCAACTCGTAGAAATCCTTAGCCTTATTGTCATAATATGTCTCTTACAAGTACAATACTTCTTTCTAAAGAGTCTCTTGAATTCATGCCAACTCAACTCCTCTATCCTGATGCATTTGACATGATTCACATCTTCCCACAAGATTCCTACTTTTCCTTTGAGACTAATAATAGTTATCATGGCCTTCATGTTGTCTATGTAGTCATGTAGCTTGAAAAACTTCTTCATCCCAAGAAACTATGCTTCTACATCTTCTAGTTTCTTCATCTCTCCATCATATGTAGGAGGTTTGGCCTTCTTGAACTCATTTGGCAAGTATCCCCTTTGGCTCCTCCTATAAGGATGATAAAGATGATGACCATGCTGTCTATCTGATCCAAAACTAGAATAGAACCCATAACCACTACCTCTCTTGTTAGGTGTATCCATCCATCTTCCACTTTTAACCATGCCATCCTTACTCGACCCATGTCCTTCATGAGACTTGCTAGCATATTCCCTATTGGTCATGTCCTCCTATCCATAATTGATTCGTGGATTTCTTTATCTCTGAAAATATGATAAACTCTAAGGGATAACAACATTCACCTTTTCTTTCTTTTCCTGTGCCTTGGAAATTTTTTCCTATGACTGAATGACCCTGCCATTATCTGCTTTGCAAATTTTGATTTCTCAAGGTATCTACTATGTCAGGAGAGTACTCATCTCTTGGATGCTCATATGGTCTATAAGGAGAGTCACCTGAACTGTAATCCACCATTTTGCTTGTCATCTCTAATCCTCTATTTACTGCAAACATACCATGTCATATAAACCAAATATAAACATAACCAACATACCTCAATGAAGTTCAGGGGAGGATATATTGTTTGCATAAATCAATCTAGATTAGCATGATACATATATATACATGTGCATATCAAAATATCAACATCATTCATGATAACACTAATTTCATACAATGAACTCATGCACGACAACCATAACCATGCCAATGCATGCATAACAACATGCATCTAGGCCATCCATTATAATCGTTTGAACCTAGAAGCTTTGATACCAATCTATAACACTACCACCCCACATTTACCCGCTTTTACAAGCCCTTTGGGTAAATGTGAAGTGGAGTGCCACTATGACATCACCTGACCTCCTAGTTCCAGTTGAGGAAGTGGGGCCTACAATAGAGACTTAGTAACCACAAACTGACATACTATAGGGACTACAAATCATCCAAGAGTTGAAGAAACACCCGAGGTGGTCAATCCTTAAGCAGAAACCTTGTTTCACTAACCTATAGCCCCAAACTCATGCATGAAAAGGCTAGGGTACGGTTATAGGCCTCCAACCACATGCACAAAACTTCCTCCAAGCAATAGTGACCCAAATTGCCCAGTTCAGAGGGTGCGATCTTGATATCTGAACAACAATTCTAGGTCAACATCCAAACCACTACCCAGAACCACCTGAGACTTTCCAGAATCATAATAGACATGATAACAAATGCAAAATTCAAACTTGACTCAAAAAGTTGACCTTGAATGACCATAACATACTAGGCATTTTGCCAAACACATGGTAAACATGTAAGCTACAAGTCATGAATGCATATGTAAGTGTAAATCTCCATTCTTTAGTTGCAAATCAATGAGAAGGTATAATGCCATTTCAACATAGCTGCAAGAACAATGGTTACCCCATGCATTCATAAACCATTCATTAACTTATAAAACATAACAAGAGCCATAGCTAGAACATATCTTAAATCATGCTTATAACCAACATATAATCAGAATATTAACCATTACAGAACAACCATCAAATCCACATTATAACAATTATAAATGCTCATAGATTACAATAAAAAAAATAACTTTTATTAACTTATGCAAAATCCAAACAAGTCAGGGACTGCCATGTACTACCCAACCATATATTGAGTGGAACCAAATATTTCTTTCAACCAATCACCCCCATGTCATATTCCAAGCATGAATGTGAAATCTCATGGGATAAAGCAATACATAAACAACTAAGGGAATCCAGAGGTTAAACCACCTCGACCTTCAAACTATTGCGATCTCGCCAAAAATGGTCAAGAGATCACAAAACCAAAACAAGCATGGATGCGTTAGAATTCTTTAACCATGACTTGAGGAATTTTCCTGTCTCCGCCCACTTGTTGAGGGATTCTTGGAGAAAACCATTTCGACCCCCAACCCTTGGGAATTTTCTTTAGACCACCTCACCCAGATCCAAAACCTTCTTGCAATCCAAATCTCAACTAGAAATGAATCCCATCACAACATGGATATCCATAAAATGGCAAGGCAAGGATGAAACCACTGTCAAACCCGATAAAAACCCATGCTAATGAAAAAACTGAACCAAATAAACCAATGCATGTACCATGCATTCACACATAAACTAGGAAATCACACATGCAACCTGTTACCCATAGAATTCTCTTGCTGAAGCTATTGATCCAACCTTCTCCTTGATTCTTTTGCTCTTCCTTTCTTGTCCTTTTCCTTCCTTTTCTTGCTTTCTTTCTTTCTCCTCTTGGTGCTCTTCTCTCTCTTTCTCACTAATTTCGAAACAAAATTGACAAAATATTCAATTGATAACATATCAACCAGCAAAAGATATGAATTGATCATCATAAGCCCTTTTATCATTGAGGCCTCTATTTTCTTCATTTCCCTCTAATCTCCCTCTCACACAATTATGTGTCTCTTCACCTTCATTTCCTCCTATTTTCCTTTATTTTCATAAATAAAATTCCAATTAATGCTTCTTTTCCTTTGCTATTTTCCTTAGCCATTAATAAATTGAAAGTGATGCCCACTATAGTTCTTTTCCTAACATTAAACTTGCAATATGTGTCCCATGACCTTGGTATTATTTTTCCTTTATTAACATTTATTACATGAAATTTAACCTAGGGATGTTACATCCAATACTTGACAATAGTTATTGTTTAACTTCTAATAGATAGACAATGCACTTTTGTGAAAAAAGGCTTAGAAATGTCTTGATGACACTGATTGCATGCCTTGGTTTAAGGGATTGTGTAGTTCCTTGTAGTTTTTAACTGTGCAACTCCTTGTCGTAGTGAATTTCACAACCGCTTGTGACTGGAAATTGCGTAATAAGCTGTGGAAGTCAACTACACACTCCTAAGTGATAGTTAACTACACACTTCACTGAGACAATAAACTACATAGTCTCTTGAGCTAGTAAACTATGCAATTCCTGAAGTTAGGTAATTGCACAATCCTTGAAAATAGGAAGTGCACACTTCCCGATGATAGATCATGCACACTTCTAGATTGCAGTGACATGTTTCCAAGTTGTTATCTTACAGGTGTCAAATTTTTAAGTTTAGCTCCTTTATTTTAGGCATGCATTCTAGAAACCTTAACCCTAACCTCGTGACTACTCATCTATATAAGAATTTGCCCTATAACTCATTCTCACACTCATATTTGGAGCTCTGTCCACTTTCGTGAGCACAAGGATCTTTTGTTTTCATTTGTGCCCCTTTTCCATGTAAGTTTCTCAATTGTAACTTTTTGTTGCTTTCAATTTCTCTTTTGTTTCTTTTGCTTTTAAAAGTGTCACTTTTACCTGCTTTTCATATAACAAGTGTAATTTTAGTTATTATTAGATTTTGTAAGTGTCATTTTAGTATTTTATGATTCTTTTCTGTTGTTGCCTCGCACTCCATGTCTTTTCACATGCCAATCATCATTGTTGTTGGGTATATTAATCCATTCTTGTCTCCGTACTTTCATTATATTTCTCACTTGATGTGAATGCTTTTTTGGATGGATCTTGAGCTAATATAAAACCTTCCTCCCTTCAGTTAGCAGATTTCAAGCCTTGCTCTCTTTCAGAGAAAATTGTGTAGATCCCAAGGTTTCCTTACCTCCTTATTTGTGCATTGCATAATACTAGCCATAAGAGATTCCATCTTACCCTCTGTGACTGCGCATTGCACAATCCCAGGGCACCAGCTATGCACTGTGCATTTCTACCCATCAGTGAGGCCCCTCCTGTCCACTTTAATTGTGAACTTCATAGTAGGGAAGCCTCCCTCCATCAGTAACTATGCATTGCACAACCTCAAGTCACAACCTCTCTGTCTTTGCTTAAAATCCTTGTATAGTCCACTCTTAGTCACTACACAGTGCACATTTCCAATGACCAGTGAGTCACTCTACCTCCCCCTATCCTCAAGCATTGCACAATCCCTCTCTCAGTGGCCATCTTTGTTTATGATTGGTTGATAGATTAGTTGATATTTTGTGGTACTAACTTTTTTTTTCCCATAGGAAATAAATGAGTTGATCAACCCCGAAGGGGATCAAGCCCCGTGGCCTACTAGATGAGCCTAACCACAAGGGTGTTGATGAGAATTAACCCCTTGACCTCTCGATCGGCGAGGTACTTTAACAATGGGGTTTCGACCGGTTGAGCTAACCCTTGGGGCTTTGTGGTACTAACTTGTTATTCCCATGAGTGCATTTGTTTCACCAAGTACTGTAGGTCTGGATCACATTAGTATTTCATAATCCACCAACACCATGCCTCCCTCCACAAATAAAGGACCGTCAAAGGAAGCCACTAGAAGCAGTACTAAGGGTGCCACGAACAATACCTTGATAGGAGTGCCCATCCTATCACCAACTTAATGCTTATTTGATAAATCTTCCATTTTCACATGAATAACCATCAAATATGTCTTTAATACAAAGGAGTTCTGAGAGGATATTGAAGATAGGGAAATTTATGTGAATATCCAGAAGTCATGGTTCAACAAAGTTGCTTACAGGTATCATGTGCTACCTTGTGCTAATGCTATCAAATGGGTATTTCAGGTTCTAGAGACTAAGAACATGGTGCTTCATAGTGTTAGTGAGAATTAGCATGCCTCTTATCTGTCATGTGACTTGCATTCATACTACAAGTTGCCCAAACCTGAGCACCACTTGAATTCCTGGTTTTATGAAACTTGGGGTTATTTGGAAATAATGGAAGTGATTAAGTCATGGTCGTAGTTGTTGACTAAGTTTTGCCAAAAGCCAAATGATATCTACAAGATCAAGTTCCTCAGGAAATTCTATCAGTACTTGATGGCTATGAGCTGCAGAATATATGGATAGAGGAACACCGAATTCTGTGGTGAAGGTTGGATCTTCATGCTTTATCATCTTGTCACAAAAGGGAACATATTCAATTGGTCAGACGTACTTTCCCAACAACTGAATATTAATGTAAATAAGGAAAATAACCACCACGAGGAAAGCAACCACAATTTTACATGTCTTCCTACTTACTAGATGATATTCATACCTATCACAAGTTCCTAGGTCTAGGCTAGAAGTGGACCCCATGAGAACTCTCTATCAATGTTTATTGTAGGTTATTGTTAGATTAGATCTACAAATGTGGTTATGAAAATCTTGTTGAGCACTTCTTCATGGTACAATATCATATGATCTTTGAAGTGGAATCCCCTTGCATGTCTCATGAGGATAGAATAATAGTTGCAAAGATAACAAATTAGTTTACCTCACCACAAGGCACATACATTAGAGTGATAGGTTCTTAGATGCCCCCTCATATAATGCCAAGGTATGTGATTGATAAGATAGTCCTGCAGGAGGTCAGATACCAACTTAGCACAAACTTATATCAGTTGTTGCAGAAGAACAAGGCACCTTGGCCTTCCTTTTCTTTGCAAGTATGATCTTACCAACTCAAGAGTATGAAGGTTGCAAAAACATAAGTTGAGGAAATTATTTTCCTTAAGATTTGTGATATGAGTTTTCAAAGATATGATCCTAGGGGTGTGTGCAAATCACACTATGCTAAGTTCCATTTTTTCTGGCCTTATGAGTGATATTCCTAGGAAGAGGAAGAAAAGATAATGAATTGGTACAATGATTCCTAAGCACATATGCCAGGTGACGAGGCATGCCCTTTCCATGTGGTTCACAAGAAGGATATTGTCTAGGAAGGAATCAACATAAGTGCCCACTCTAATTAGCACTACCAAGGCTAAGAGGAAAGTTGTGGATAATCTTGAGGTAGAGAGAAGTCAAAAATTTAAAGTGAATCCTCTTATTACTAAAGGGGCTATTGAAGCTGAAAGGATTCGAAAGGAGCTTGAGGAATCAAAGAGGAAGTAGTAGGAAGAAGAACAAAGAAAAGAAGAGGAGAAAAAGTGGAAAATAACAAGAACAAAAGGAAAGGTAGGAGATACAAAGAAGACATGAAGAGTTAAGAAATAAAGAAGAAGAGGAAACTAGGAAGAAGAAACAAGAGGAAATATGGTTGAAATAAAGAGAAGAAGAAGAAGAACAAAATCAATTTGAAGAGGAAGAGAAGCAAAGGCAGTTAGAAGAAGAAGAAAGCTAGAATAAATAGGATGAAGATTTTGCAAGAGAGATATAGGAAGAGATGCAGGAACAAGACATAGAGCCTAGAAAGGAGGAGGAAGACCAAGAGGTAGACATCATGCCTATTGCAAAGCATACCAGTTATAAACCTCCACCTCCTCTTACTGGTGGCCACATCGCATTATGTGAGATGGGAATATCTCCTCTACAAGATGACTTGGTCATGGATATCTCCAATCTTACTTTCGATCTGAACAAACTAGTATAGGAGAAGTGAAGGTACTTTCCACTTGACCTAGTCCATCCTATTTTCGTCCACACAGAGAAGGTAATTATGCCTAATAATAGGAAGAATTTGAGAATAACCACAACAACTAAAGAAAGCTATGCATAAGCTACAAAAGTAAACACTAATTTCTTGATGAAAGAAAATGAATAAATCAATCATCTCCTTGCTAAAAATTAGAGGCTTTCTTCCACTAGTTCTAACAGGAACTACAAGAAGCAATATTTGAGGAAATTCATTCATGGGGAGACACGATGTGACAACTATATGACGAAATTATCACCCTTCATAAGGCAATAGTTCCCTTGCATACAATGAAAAATTGGTTGCGGGAGAATGTAAAGGTTTTTAAAACAATTTATGTAGCTATTGATGCGATCCAAGAATGGGTCACTAAGTATAGAAATGCACTAGCAATGTTGATTGGGAAGGCTATGCATAATGCTAAGTTAGAAAGAGCTAAGGTCATGATGCTTCTATAGGGTAATAAACAACTCAATATTTATGTGGCCAACAACATAACTGCTTACTTGTGATTGTATCATGAGTTGGACTCCTTAGTAAGAGTGCACCATATACCTTCTATTGCAGAAATAAAGGGTAGAAATGTTTTCAAGAAAGAGATTGGAGAATTCGTGAACAACTTGAGATAGGTAACCACTAAGGAATATTTGGAAATTACAAGAGAGAATATTCTACAACTTGTATATGAACTTGCTAAGTTGAATGTGAAGTTGTGCATGTTGTGGAACAACATTCAAACCGGTTCCAAAACTATTTATTCAGATGCAATGGAGGCTAAATCTAGATATAATCTTCGTTTTCCATCAAAAGCTGAGAGAATAACAATGCAATAAAAGGATTGGTACCAATATGTTACATCATAACTACAAGTGGAAGTTTTCGAGCTACAATTTCCTCAAGCTCAACCATGATGTATTAGTTTTGTCTTATTAGGATTTAGCCGCATTTTTGTCTTATGTAATTTTGTATTTTGAAAATAATAAGAAATGTATGAAAAGTGGAAGTCCAAGATTCACACGGGGAATATGAAGAGTTATCCGGTAAAATAAAGAAAAAATAAGCTCAAGAGTCATGAGGGAGCTTAAAAGTCACAAAGGAAGGTGAAGGCTCACCGCATTTGTTATAAATAAACCCTCATAACTTAAGCAAAAGGTTTGGAACTTAGGATTGGTACCCTTGGCTTCTCTAGATCAACATAGGAATGAATATCATTCTTTTGGATAAGCAAGTGGTAACTTCATGTTCCACTATTAGAGCTAGTGCCACATCATTGTATTGTGTACTTGGAACTTTCACTAATATTTAGAAGCTCTCAGATTCAACACACTTTCATGCATGTATCATGGATATTGTAAGATTGTTATTTAATGTTTACTGTATATGTTGTTTCATACATGCTAAGGTCAATGAAATATTTCGTTATCTTTAGTATATATCTTATTGAATGTGTGTAATATTTTCTTTCATGATTGTTATTATCTTTTGAACTATTTTGTAGGTTATTTAACGATTCTTTCATATATGTGTGCGTGTCTCTTTTAGGATAGTACTATTACTTTTCTTCTAGAGACTCTTACCTTTTATTCTTGCGTGGAAGAACCTTTTATGCATTACAATTGACACTTCAAAAATTTTACTCCCTTGTTGTCTACAAAGCTATGTGTATGCTTCCTATGGTGTTTATTACAACCAAGGAACATATAGAATATCACACATATGGAAGTCGAGCTCATTTCCCAGACGGGGCTCCTTCTACAAATGGTGTGAGGTATAATTGGGACTTCATACTAGGGAGACCCCCTTCCCTGTTGTAGGGATCCAAAACTGTCAATAGGATTTGGCACTAGAAGGCAGGCCAGATGACAAGTTGAGCCCATGAAGTTTGGTTTCAATATTTCATCTTGAATGGCTTCCTCCCAAATCATAATCCTAAGATGCTCTTCTAAGATTGCAAATCTGAAATTTCTTAGGCGAATAATTCATAACTTATAAGAAGAGCTTCAGCGTAAATCACATGATAAAGACCTTTGTCGACGCGTTTCGAACCAACCAGTGTGGTTCATCGTCAGGACAAGTTGAAGCAACAGATCCAGCCTAGCAAGATAAATAGTCCGAGCAGAGATTCCAACGTCTAATTTAATGGCTAACCTAACGGCTAATTTTTCTAATTGACCCAAGTCAAACTTATTTTAATATAATATCGCTATTTGTTGTAAATTAATATTATTATAATTTATTTATGGTACTAAGTTAAAATTAGGTCCAAGTTATATAATGTATGGAAAATTAAAAATTATTTTTATAACCTATTTTAACTAATAATGTTATCTATAAAATTATTAATAATATTATATGTATTAATTTAAATTAATTTTATGGGAAAAATCTAAATTAGGTAAGAATATCAATTCAAGGTTAGTTATGAAATTAATTTATTGATTAAATTAATTAAATTGATATATTTATATTAAAATATTTTATAATAATTCTTTATATATAAGTAATTATTAATATTATATGTATTAATTTTAAATGGGAAAAAACCAAATTAGGTAGAAGAAACATATACAGGTTTAGTTTTAAAAATTAATTTATGAATTATTTTTAAAATATATATATATATATATATATATATATTATATATATATATATATATAAAAATTATAAAAATAAAAATATTAGGATGGGGTTATATATAATAATATTACTTAATATATATGGTAATATAAATGTTACTAATACTAAGAGAATCTATCTTAGTTATAAAAATATGTTTATAATTTGAAAATTAGTTCAATAATTTATTATTTAATAAAAAGAATGCTAATTAATTATTGAATTGTTATTTGTTTTAAGGTTATATTTTATATTATTGTTATATTATTAGTATTAATTCATAGTTAATTCTATGTACAAAGATAAATTAGGTAAAACATATGACCAATACATAGTTTATAGGAAATTAAAACAATGAATTATTTAAATTAATCTTATAATTATAAATCCTATATGAATATCTATGACATAAAGAAGAAGAGAGAAAATCTTAAAGACCTAAATCGCCAACAACAAAAAGAAAAAAGAAAAAAGACTTGACCTGATATCTAGGCCCAAAGATATACAGGATTCTACAAAACGAACCCAACAAGAACACAAGAAGAGAAGAGGACAAGAGCTGAAGGAAACCCTAGATCAAAGGCACAAGAGGAAGAATCGGAAGGACCCTAAGGGAACTAAGCCAGATAAAGAACAAAGGGGGGGAAAGACACACTAAGAAGACAGGGCTGGGATCCAGCACCTGCTAACCTTCCAGCCATCATCTCTGTTGAGATTAATAGGCCTCTTTTCAATTTCTAACGCTTCCCTTAACTTCCGATGATGGAAATGCGCCACCTTGGCAATAACTTTGGCCTCCTCAATACAGACGTGATGGCTCGTCTTGTCCACATGCTCCGCTAAGGCCGAAGACTTAGTTCTCCCATGTCTCAGGTCAGCTGCATGTTCACAGATTCTTTGGTGAATGGAGCGCCCTGTTTCCCCTATATAGGGTGTCCCACATGAGCAAGGGATCAAATACACACCCTTCATGTCCATAGGGTTAACAGGATCTTTCACAGAACGAAGGGAATTACGAATGGTTTTGAGGGGCCTGAAGGTTGAGGGAATGTCAAACTTACTGAGGATTCGAGCTATCCTGTCTGTGGTCCCCTCGACATAAGGAAGATGGACACCTAGATGGCGTTCCTTAGGCTCTTTCTTCTTAAGCGCATTACTGGAGGCCTTAAGGAAAGCTTTCCGACCTAGGTGCCTACTATATCCGTTTTCCACAAAGACATCAAGGAGGTGGGACCTCTCTTTATCCAGGCTCTCACTATCTGAAATCCTGAGGGCACGAGTGGCCAAGGTATTAAGAACCCCCATCTTCTGCGCAGGGAAATGATGGGAATCAGCATGAAGATACTGCTCCGTGTGCGTTTTCTTGCGGAACACAGAGTGTGAGAGAGAGCCGTCGTCCTTCTTAGAAATAAGAATATCAAGAAAAGGGAGGCTGCCATTGACCTCTTTTTCCATGGTGAACTTAATAGCTGAGGACTGGCTATTGAGGTGACAGAGGAACTGTTCCAGCTCCTCATGGCCATGGGGCCAGATGACATTAGTGTCATCTACATACCTTTTCCAAAGCTTCAGAAGGAGACGAGAAGAGGCTAGGGCTTTGGCCTCGAAATCTTCCATAAAAAGATTGGCCACTATCGGGGAGAGGGGGGAACCCATTGCAACACCACAAGTCTGCTCAAAGAACTCACCTTCGAAACAGAAGAATGTTGAAGTGAGACATACCTCAACCAGATGAGCGGTATCTGGATCTGTAAGCCGATAGATCACTTCCATGGCCTCTTTTATGGGGATACAAGTGAACAAAGAGACCACATCAAAGCTGACAAGAATGTCATCAGGCTCAAGCCTAATGTCCTTGAGATCCTTAATGAAGGAAGCAGAGTCCTTCACGAAGGAATCAGAGCGACCAACCAGGGGTTTAAGCTTGAGAGCCAGGAACTTAGCTAGAAGGTAGGTCGGACCCCCGATGGTGTTGACAATCGGCCTCAGAGGAGCCCCTTCCTTGTGAATTCATATTTGACTTAATCACCATGAAGTAATTAATATTTCATTTTGATTTGTTAATCAATTTAACCACTTTCTAAATAAATATATTTAACCATTTCAAATATCTTTCCCTCTAAAAAATATAATAAAAGATTCACAACAACTAGATCTTGATTTGGTCTATAATATTTATGTCGTAAGGCATTCCTCTTTGAGAATAATTTCCTTAGCTTCTACTCTACATTAGTCTGCACCGTTAGATTAAATGTTATACGATTGAAGAATATTCTACTGTATCATTCATACAATTTCAACTGTTTCAAATTGATATAGCTACAAGACATGCCATATAACCTAGAGGATGGTGAGCTTCACCTCGCATTTGTGTTTGACAGATTAGATTCCTGATGTGGGGAGACACTGAAGGGGGTTGATTAGCACAGATGGTAGCACCAATAAACCCTGGTTTTGGAGGAAATAATGGGAAGAAGGGTTGTTATTTCTTTTATAGGTGAAACACATTCTCTTGAAATGGAAGTCCTTGAATCCCAACAACTTGAATGCAGTGGAGGAGAAAATTGTTTCTCTGTTAGACCGCTTCCATTTTTTATTTTCTGTCCGAGTGCAAAGATCTGTGGGCCTTGAGCAGAATTTTGGATTCCCTCAGAATATGAGGGTTTTGTTTTTCCATTTAGTACCCACAAACAAATTTTCTCTCAGTTGCTCCACTGAGCCCTTAACACCAATTCTGTTGTTGAGGCTCAGAGTTTGATGGATTACGCCTAATGAAATCTTGATTTTAGTTTTCATGCCCTCAAGGAAGCAATGTTCAAATTAGGGTTTTGCAAATCCTCAATGAGAGAAGCTTTATGTTGTGTAGGAAAATATTTGTAGTTCTATTTTCAACCAATATCATATTTTTTGAGGTATTTAATTTACCCTGCTAAGGTTCAGGATTGAATTTTAAAGTTTAGTATATATCTACCCACAGTTTGGGATTTGTATCTTACAATTTAAATTGCAACGATAGGTTGGGGCTCATGATTTTGGATTTAAGGTTCCATGATTTTTGAATTCTCTGATTCTATTTTTCAGGGATGGAAAACTGCAGAAATTTTCTCAAGATCTTCAAGTTTTCTTCATATAGTATTCAGGGTATAAGAAACTTCATCAAGATGAGATTGCCTGATCCGGATTTAAATAGGAACGCAATAGATTACAGAGATAACCATAAATACAGAGATGCGATAACCATAAATAAAGAGATGCAGCGGAAATAACACTTCATTTCATTAATGGAAAATACCGAAATATGCTTACAACCAGAATTGGAAATAAACCAGCTAGGACGATGGTAGCTTATCTCTGAGAAGAGATGTGCGGCTACATGTCTCTGAACTGTTCCGAACTTGTGTTACAATGAGGCTCGAAGGCCTATTTATTATTGAGAAACAATGGAAAACCCTTCACATTCCAAAACCGACCCTTAGAAGATGAAACGCCAAATTGTGGGCCCCGTTTTGGGTAAATTGGTACATCAATTTCCCGGGGTCGTAACTTTGGCATACGATCTCCGTTTGACGCGTATGATAGCTCGTTAGAAAGATCTATCCGAGAACTACCACTTTGGGAAGGGCAACATCGGTCCATGGACCCATGTTGCCCCCAGATTTCCCAAAAAACGTCGTTTAGGGCCTCAAAACGGCTCCGGAAGTTCAGGACCCGAAAAAACTGCTAAAAATAGTAAATTGTGCTACAATTACGGAAGCTGAAAAACTGAAAGAGACAAATGTGGGGGTCCAAATGGGATAGGTGGGTGGCCACCAACATCCACCTGGATCATTGCCAACACCCCGGTATACATGTATCTATTAAATATTGAGGAATGTGTAGTTTGTGTAGATACTGTGAAACAAAAGATTGAAGATAACCCTTTAAAGGCCATTAGTGATCTACACATGGCTCTAAAACTTGGTTTGAGTCTTTGCTTTGATGCCTTGGATGTAATTGTGGTATCTATCAGTTTCTAAAATCTCTATATCTATTTCGGACCTCATCCCCATGAGGGCAGTTGTGGCTATAGAGATTTCTCTTTCGCTGACTCCGAGCATCACGCGCCCTATAGGTCTTCGAGATGAGTGGGCCAACGAATGGATGGTAGTCCTATCACCTACCTATACTTGACATGAGACTCTCTCTACAAGCGAGGGAAAGGATCAATAACCCAAGTGATATCTGAACTAGGGAATCCTACTTCTTGTAGTAACTAGATGTCTTTTCTGACTTGTTTGCCTGTCTGGAGGAATGGGTAATGTATGGCTGGTTTTGTTTTTGTCTGAATTATTCTTATTACTACCTGCAAGTTGAAAGTGATTACTTGACTGGGGGAATTGTTTCCCAGGATAACCCTATAAGTAAGTCACGTAAGTAAGGTAAGGTAAGGTCTTGTAATGACATAAACAAAGTTCTTATTGAGTATAATGCTTCAGTGCCATGTTTATAGGCTCCTGGATTACTGTTCCCTATGAGTATACCCACTCTTAATTGAGAACCACTATAATTTTTTTTATCAATGTTGGATTCTTATATGAGTGAAATATGTTATGCATCCACACAAGCGCTAAGAATGAAGAGTAGACTGACAAATAGTCAACTTGCAAGCATGAAACAACTTCAACCGGTTGGGTTTTGCTATTTCTTTCATTTTACAGTTAAGATTGGGCACCATACTTTAATTACTAATATGGCCTTGGAAGGGTATTAAAGGTGACATATTTGATCCCTAAACAATAATTTTGTTGACATATTCATTTATTTTTGAATGCTTGGATTCTAATTTTTGGGAATGGAAAAATGCAGCTCGTGCAATTGCTAGTTTTTAGGCTTAATCCATAGTCATAAATTTTATTGGTCAAAATATAATGGGCACACTTCTCAATAAATAATCATTATGTCAAATTCTCTTCCATTGCAAAACTCAAGTTCACAGGTTTTTAGTTATTCTAAATAAAACTAGGTGGGAATTAACAGGCCTTGGGTTTTTCCAAATTGAACAAATAAGGTGGGAGACAAAAGAATTCACTTCAGTTGTGCTCTCTTAAAAATCTTATCAATCATGCCTCCGAGAAAAATGTGTGTCAACATTGTCTATTAGAACATTCTCAATAATATGTATATTGAGCAGGTTATGACACCCAATGTTCTCTTAAATTTGTTGTGTACTTGCTGAAATGGCCAATTTAGAAGGTGCAATAAAAATGAGGATTCCCATTTGAATATACATTTAAATATGAATAATGTATGGCATTAGAAAAAGAAAATATACCTGGATTTCCATCATCAATGGTGGTACTATTTCAAAAATGTGTGTCACCATCTGTATTAATGTGCATGATTCTGGTTCGATTTGCTCCAAACTTGAAGTTTGTAACCATGCACATTTGTTTTCACATGTCTTCTTTAAAGTCGAAGTTGGAAACTATGTACCTGTTGACGGTGTTGGACTCGCCAACATGTCAGGGGATATCCTCGGTAAGAGATCACAACTAGACCTCAGACTCTTTGGTGAAGGAGTCCCAGCAATGGGTCGTGCAGTATTGCCCTGACCATGATTGAGCATAGAGGCAAGTAAGATGTCCTTGTTGGTAGCAAGGGTGTGACATATGCAGCAAGTCGAGGAAGGTGCATGAGTGGTTCTATCACATGGAGGGTGAGGTGAGTGTGCCCCTTGGAAGCCTGCGAAAGCATGAAGTTAAGAAGGGAACACACAGGCAAAGATGCATCACAACATGGAAGGCAAGTAAGCTAGCAATCCAAAGTGATGGTTAAACCAACAACACATTTTAGTAAGATTCATACATACATATACAAAAAAAGCTACACATTCATGCATAAGAAAACATATACATATATCATTTAGAGTAAACAAGATAGTTGAAATACAATATGACATATGCATGAAACGTTCTGGCTCTGTTATATTAAGAAGTGAAAGTTCTAGTCATACAATACAACCATGGCCAACCACTAGTTCCAATAGTGTAACGTTACATTCACTGTCGCCTACTCCTCCAAAGATATATACTAGCTCTGCACAGTGGAGAAGCGAAGGCTCGTTACAATACTATCCAAGCTTTCTCTAAGATACTCCTATTGGAAGCTTCACTGACCAAAAGCCTATACAATGATTTATGAGGGACTATATATAGCAAAGGGTGGGGTGGCCCTTGACATTCCTCTTTGTGACTGTTCACCTACCGTTATGACTCTTCAACTACTCTATGACTGTCACATTCAACTATCGACACTTGAACTTCCACTTGACAAGATGTTACATACAATCTGCACATGTACCCATGTGAGACAAAATAGGCTTGAGCAAGCCATACAAGACATCACTAACACTCAGACCATTGTGGTAATACCAACTCTTTGACATCCTTGTGGTGATCGACAGTGGCGAACTGATGCCAAGCTTGGTTGTCCGTGATGGTGTCCGTGCGCTCAATAGTGACATCCTGCTGAAAGTGAAGTCTTACCTCCATTGCATCCAAGTACACTGATATGGCCCCTCTGTCCAACTTGTTTGATAGCATGAGCATCATCATCTTGAGTGTGGCAGCACCAAAAACATACTGATGCATATTGTCTGTGTTGATCTCCAAGTGTGTGCTGGTGACCATGCGAATCAACTTGTCAAAGTACATGTTCAGCTCTAGTCAAACTTGCTTCTTGTTTTCGCCTTGATGAGTGTGCCAAATGGGTGTGATTGCATGTGTGTGTTCAATGACATGCATATTGTTGAATTCCCTTGCATGCGATCAACAACACTACTCACCTTGTCTACACTGTGCTAGCTGCTAGGATGCATCTATAACTTGTATGGGCGCAGTTTCATCCATCTATGCATGTTGCACCCCCTGCTGTATATGTTCCTGTTGCAAGTTCCATGGAAAATTTTAGGAGCTAATGTTCACCCAGTGGGCTAATTTTCCATGATTTTTCCACAAAAAAGATTCACTAATTTCCAATTTTTATAAAAGACAATTCACCCAATTTTAGAAATAAAATTATTTTACCTTAAAAAGCGTCAACATTATATAGAGACTATATATAAAAT
The DNA here is from genome assembly GCA_000404065.3 of Pinus taeda. Taxonomy (NCBI): domain Eukaryota; kingdom Viridiplantae; phylum Streptophyta; class Pinopsida; order Pinales; family Pinaceae; genus Pinus; species Pinus taeda. The sequence goes on along the minus strand of APFE031757064.1, from coordinate 221,214 downwards.
CATTATAAATTTTAATAATTTTACAAATATATCAATAATTTTTTTATATTTTTCATATTAGGGATTAGTGAGATTCGACAATGTTTTTAAATTTCAAGAAAATTTTCCATCCTTAAAATTTTCCTTGGCTGCAACTTATTCTCTCGTCTATGCAACTCTTGTTCTTCCTTGAGTTGCTACTTCAACACATGTAACTCCTTCTCTATTTCTCTTTCTGCCTTTGCACGATCTTCATTTCGCGCCGTCACCTCATAGCCTCAATCTCCAAAGCTACTTTCTTCATGAGTGGATTTGCTTTGAACTTGCAACTTTGTTCCACCTCTATGCTCTCAACAACCTTCCTCTTGAATTCGTCGCATGTAGGTGTGATTCCTTCTGCTGCTACTGATGGTGCTGCTCGTTGTGATTCCATTTCCATTCATCTTGATATCATTGTTCATGAACAACTTGATGTCTTCGTGGATAGGCAAGTTCATAGACACTTGATTGACTGCATCCGTAGTTGCTTTCTTTACGGTGTCTTTGACTTTGCTCTCCTAGAAGCCATTGTACCTATGCTACTAGGAGGTAGATGACACTTGTGATACTTGGAGACATAATAACATCATGGAAAACAATCTGTTAGTTGAAAACCAAAACAAGCTGGAGGACCGACATGCAACATACCTATGTGAATGTCTGTGAAGATTGCACACTTTTCACCGAGAGGCTGGGAGACTAACTGCCAAGACTGCAGACAACATAGTTTGGGCTGCCGGGAGACTGACTAACTGTTGGAACTACGTAATGGACAATCCAGCCTAGCCTACTGAGGACTAAAACTAGGCAATGCACAATTTCATTCAACAGTGACATACAACCAGCAAACTTCATAACGCAGTTTCTGGGGCCAGTAGGACACTACCTCCAATAATTGCACAATGCAAGCATGGAGGTCGATGCTGGGCCAGACTTGCGCTATTTCTAAAGGGAAGGCAAAGCCTTCGCTTTCAGAAATGCACAGTACTAGCCAAGCAAGTCACGGTTCAGGCCAAGGGAGCCCAAACCGGTCGATGGGCGACTGACAACATGAGAAGTCAGAATGCATGATGAGATAAGTGCAAACAAGAGTGAATGATTATGCATGCAAACAGTAAGTGTAGGATTCATAAAATGGGACACATGCATGTGTGTGAAGTGGGTTGTAGTGACGACAATCGTCGATGCAAAACAATGTCATGCATGCGACAACAATGAGATGAGAATGAAAAGTGAAATGCCTCTTGTACAAGCTAACATGCATGCAAACAATAACAAGTGCTCGTAGAAATCAAGCAGACAACACTCACACAAAGGGAAACACAAAAAGAAACAAAAACACAACACAAGACATGAAAAGAGGCTTACCCCAAAACAACTGAGTTGGATGTGCCAATGACTCCTAGATGCAATATGGGATGTCAAATTTGCAAGGTAGATGCAAGGAATGAGCTCTCCAACATCCGATTGATGAGTTTTGATAAGATCAAGGTTATGATGTGCATGCCACAAATTTAGGAAAAGCGACACTTGGCAAGAGGTTTATGAAATGGCCCTTGCATGTAACCTCCAACTGCTAAAAATAGATCCCTAAATCTAGGGATGCCTTTGCATGTTGCATTGGGAAAAGCAGTCCATGCATGCAAATTATTTTTGCTTGGTCCCAGAGGGAACCGGTCAACCTGAAGGCATATGCATCGGTCTGTGAGCTTGGGATGAAAATTTGCGCAATTCCTGGGCTGAAAAGAGATGGTTGTCCCAAAGGGATTGCACAATTTCTGGGAGGAACAAGTGACTATCTCCCGGGTTTGCGCAAATTATGGGCTGAGCATCTGTCCTGGGTTAGACTGTGTAATTTTCTCAAGGAAGCCTATCTGACTACATTACACAATTTTTGAGCCCAATAGGGCTGCCTGACTGCTTTGTGCAATTTCTACTAGCTTTTGGGCTAGATGTCCCAGAGGGATTGCATAGTTGTGCAGTTTCTAGCTTGAGTAGCTGTCCTGGGATGAATTGCGCAATTTTTGAGAGGAATACTGTCACGAAGAATTGCGCAATTCTGGAGCCCAACTGGGTGTCCAACTGGGTTTGCACAACTTTTTGAGGGAAGGCTAGTTCCCCTCCAAAATTGTGTAATTCTCAGAGGGATTTTCTCAACTAGCAACTAACACTAAGTCTGGAAATTAGCCTGTGAAGGGGGTGGAACAAAATTGCATGCACAGACTGACAAGACTCTATGTAACAGCTGAAGTTGATGTGCAAGACATGATGCTGAGGATGGTCTGTAGGGAGGCTCCAAAACAAAGCTAAGGCAAAATTTTGGAGGGTGGCTGTAGCCGCTACAACAATACCTTAAAATATTTTCCTTTATATACATTACTACAATATCATGTTCAGTTATAGAATCATCGACCTGAAAAGTAGCAGGTTTCAATGTGCCTTCACATGTAAAGGAAGCATTTATGCTCCTTCAGAGGGGTATGTTTGATCTTGTTCTGGAAGGAGGAAGAGAAGATATGGTGTTGATTCTTTGGTACTCAATATGTAAACCACTTTGATACCATTGAAATGGATATGGATGCATGTCTAAACTTTCACTCTATAGTGTAAGGTTGTCTAGTTAGTACTGTGAGGATCCTTACTGGTTTCAAGTTCATATAATGAAGTTAGAACAAAGATCAAGTCCTTGAGAGAAGGTCAATCACAGTCAATGGGGAGAGCACACTTCAACATACAAGAAATATTTTGGAACTATTCTAGAATTTGACATATAGGAAGAAGATAATTTTGTTATTATCCTTCAAACAAATTCACCAATTCATTAAATTAAAGAAATATCTTGAAATATGCAATAAAGTTAAGATAATTTGTAACTTCTATCTTTTCTAGTAAAGAAAAATATATGATGGTGAAAGGTTTTGTTTTCAATAAATATAGGTGATCAGTAATTAAAAAATTGCAAATTGTGGAATATTATCCTTTTCCAAAAATGTTTGTCTTTTCATCTAACACATATTGAATCCAGAAATTCTCATCTTTTCAAGTAACTCTTGTATTGAAAGTTGTGAAAAGTTATCCTTTTTTCAGAAAATATTGTTCATCGCTTTTCATGTTACATTAATTTTTCTTAAAGGTTTCAAATACTCGTCTTCTGTTTTACGCTGTGCATTAAAATGCAATGCATGATTTTATTGCAAAAAAATTGAAAATAGGTCCATAATACATGAAATGAAATGAAATGTGAAATATTCCAAGTTAATCTAAGAAAAAACAAGAAGATAATTATTGCTTTCAAGTTCATATAATGAAGTTAGAACAGAGATAAAGTCCTTGAGAGTACGTTAGTCATTGTCAATGGGGAGAGTGCACTTTAACATATAGGAAACATTTTGGAGGGAGCCATTTTGGAAATATTATGGAATTTGACATATAGGAACAAGGTCATTTTGTTTATCCTTACTTTTATCCTTCAAATATCAAATTCACTAATTCACTAAATTAAGGAAATATCCTGAAATTTCTCTTATCCTTCAAATATCAAATTCACTAATTCACTAAATTAAGGAAATATCCTTAAATCTACAATAAAGTTTAAATTTACTTTTAACTTCTATCTTGTCTAGTAAAGAAAAATATATGATGGTGAAGGGTTTTGTTTTTAATAAATACTGGTCATCAGTAATGAAAAAATTGAAAATTGTGGAATACTATCCTTTTCCAAAAATGTTTTTCCTTTCGTCTAACTCATACTGAATCCAGAAATGCTTCTCTTTTCAAGTAACTCTTGTATTGAAAGTTGTGAAAGGTTATCCTTTTTCAGAAAATATTGTTCATCACTTTTCATGTTAGATTAAAAAATTGTGAAGGTTTCAAATACTCGTCTTTTGTTTTAAGTTGTGCATTAAAATGAAATGCATGATTTTATTGCAAAATATTTGAAAATAGGTCCATAATACATTAAATGAAATGAAATGTGAAAGATGCCAAGTTAATATAAGAAAAAGAAGGAAGAGAATTACTTACAATGGTGATAAATATTGAAAAAATCCATTCATTGTGAAGTGATAAAAAAAAAAGATATTTTCATCTTTGCAACATGAAGGTAAGTCAAAACATTTAGGCAATCAAGCATATGCAAAAAGAGAGCAAACATTTATAGTAATGAGAATATGAGAACAAGAGATTGGCAACAATCTATATTCTTCTGATTGTAGGTATCTCTCATATCGTCTGACAATATCAAAATAAGATATTGACAACAATCTATATATCTTAGATCTTCTCATTGATAATATGGTCTGTGAATCAACTATGGTTCATAATCTCTGAGTAGTTATATGTCATAATAAGAATTTTTATGAGATATGCATATATAACAATCACATGTATATCCCATTCTGCTACTAAACATGATGATGGACCTTACAACATGAGGTGCTTAAAGTAGGTACTTCTCTACTCTTCCTAAATGAATGAATTGCATGAAATAGTAAGATCTCAAGGCTGGAAAAACTCAGGGCTCAAACATAATTTGGTGATTAGTCACCCATGTTCTAGCCACTTGCTTGCTTTCTAACATTTTATATATGCATTATCACAATCCAACACATCCCAAGGCATGTCTATGTCCAAAGAAGGCATTATGATAAAAGGATCCACTACATCAACATCAACCCATATTGAAGCTGGAGCTGACAATGATACTGAAGCGGAGATTGATGGCATAGTGTTGAGTGCATCTATCACAGATCTAAAATGTAGTTCAAAATTATAATTCAATGCAGTAATCACTGAAGTTTTATCTCCCTCACAATTGCATATATCAGGACTTTTTGATTTCACCTCAATGAGTGACTTCTCCTTGGAAGGTGTCACTGTGATGGTCTTTTGATTTTTCCATGTGTTAGTATGTGTTCACATGTTTGATGGATTTTAATTTTATCCACCATTCAACTATTCATTTGCAAACTATCTTCCATTTTATTTCCCCCTCTGGTATGCTCCAACACCTACCCTTCAACCCACGACTGTTGTTGGTTGCGGTAAGTTCTTATCCTTTGTGTCTAGAATACATTTTTTTTGATGCCACATTTTTGTGCCTCTTTCTTCGACATACTTATTTTTCTTTTTTGGTTTGATAGCCTAGTTGCAGGAGCTACTTTGGCATTCTACTTGGATTTATACTGATGTGCTTTTAAATCCCCATTTACGAACATATCGGTTTCATATTAATAAAATTATTCAATCTTATCTTTTTCTTCGCATTAGAATTTTGGTGAATTTCATTTAGTTAGAATTTTGATGAAATTGATCAAGTGTTCATAATATTTTCACGGCACCTTCTCCTATGTGATTGCTTCCTAGACTAAACAAAGTTCTTAGTGAGTATAATGATTCGACACCATGTGTATAGGCTCCCAGATTACTGTTCCATGTGAGTATATCCACTCTTAATTAAGAACCATGATAAATTCTTTATCAACGTTCGATCCCTTTCTGAGTGAAATCTGTTATGCATCCACACAAGTGCTAAGAATGAAGAGTATACTGACAAAAAAGTCAGCTTGCAAGCACAAAACAATTCCAACTAGTTGATTTTTACTATTTCCTTCATTTTACAGTTGATATTGGGCACCATACTGTAATAAGTAATATGGACTTGGAAGCGTATTAACGACGACATATTTGATCCTTAGACTATAATGTTGTTGACTTATTCATTGATTTTTGAATGCTCCAAATATGATATTCAGGAATGGAAAACTACAGAAAGTTGCTCAAGATCTTCAAGTTTTCTTCATAGAGTATTAAGGGGATAAGAAAATTCATCAAGATGATATTTCCAACACCCTAGCATATATTTCTATGCAAAAGATTGAGGAAGGTGTAGTTTGTGTAGATATTACCAAAAAGCAGGTTGAAGACAACCCTTTGAAGGAAAAAGAAGCGAGTGGTTTACACATGGCTCTAAAACTTGGTTTGAGTCTTTTCTCTGATGCCTTGGATGCAGTTGTGGATAGTCTCATTCTCAACATCAATGAGTATTCACATATACCACTCTTGGACAAGGCAAAACGTGTGGAGTGGTTTCTTTCTAAGTGGCTATTCTGGAGACCTTTCCCCTGTTTATGTTTGAAGTTTCCCACTTGAAATACTTTCTCAGTCGCCCTGGATATATCTCTTTGGCTATGCTCAACCAATGCCAATGTAGTCACATACATGCAATTCTCTCAGCTTGGAATCCTCTAGGGTTAATATCTTATTAATTCGAGGAGCACATTGTAGCAAACTAGTGGGATATCATGATAAGAAACTCTAATTTTCTGCATATTTGTTTGTATATTAAAAGTATATTAAATTTCCATCAAGAAAATCATATGAAGAAGGGAAGTTTGGACCAGCTGATAAAGAAGTATACAAACACTAGTCCCTATCTGACTAAGTGATAAATGGAAATTTGAATAATCTAAAGAAAAATTAGAGTAAAACCATGGAATTGCATCTCAAACCATAAGCAAATTAACTAGGGAATTAGGGAATCATGATGATTACTAGGAATTATTGTTATAGGTATGTTACTCTCACAATATTGACCAAGATAGTTTTTGTTATAGGCATGATATTCTCACAATATTGACCAAGATAGGCTAGGGTAAAAACTGGAAAATGGATTTCAAGTTGCATGGAATCTTCTCTCAAGCATGCTCTAGATTTGCATATATTATTCAAATGCTCATATTATTTTATAAATTTGAGTCCATTGTGATACAACTTATGCGATCCCTAAGTTAAGAAACTATCTTGCTAACTTGAATTCATTCCACCTAAATGATTTCCAGATAACAATTTGACTTAAGATACATTGTGCTAACTTGGAACTTGATTTACCAAAATTAGTATTGAAAGAAAAGAAAACCATTCCAATATCTTGATTGCTCTCAATTCAATCTCAAATTGATGGTACAACCTGTTACTAAACATCTCTTTCATAGAAAGAAACACATTAGAAAAAATGATTCTAAATTCACAAATGAGTTAGACATTTCAAACTATTACCAAAGTCAAAGCAAATAACCAATAAATTTCATAAACTAATAGTGGCTGATAACAAATGAACAAGTTAAAATTTATATTGTATCAGTGCTCAAAACATAGAGCACATAAAACTGAACAAGAAAGAAGACCCAAATGACATGTTGTATACCTTTGGTCTACTTCACATTTGAGTACAACAAAAATTATTTGTTCAAAAGTATGTTACTTAGACCCATCTTCCAAGCAGCAACTTTAAAGTTTCTAAAGATATGATCATTGATATTGCATGTCCTTGCTGAGGATATTTAAGATTCAAGGGTGTGTAACTTTTATCTTATGTTTCCATCTTTAATGTTTCTGGTCAGTGGAAGGGTGCAAGATTGGTTGAAGCTCCACTGAAAAATAACCATGGAAATATTAGTTTTAATTGTTGCTCCGATAGAAGCTTCCTTGTTTTCTCTCTACACAAGTCTTAGAGTGTTAGTAAGAGAGATAAAAATGTGAACTCCTTTTTGTAGTTATGCTTGCCATATAATGGAAGTTTAACAATAACTTCCTCAAAATTGGTCATTAGGACTATTTCCCTTTCTGAATTGAGTTATGTTGCCACTTTATCCCTATTGAGGGGTTATCAGTAAAGGTAATCATCATAAGAAGACAGGATAATAGAATTGATTATGATTTTTTGTAGTCCTTATTAAGGCCTTAAGCGATTCTGACTCTCACAAATATTTAACATGTATGTTAATAGTGGTGCCAACTATCAGCTCAATTAAGAATATCATTGGGAATAAATTACTTGCACTAACTTCTCAAGTAGGAACATAAAACTAACCACCCACTCGAAGTAATGATAAGAATTTGGATTACCTCTGCAAAGATACTAACATATCTGATTGTTTCCACACAAGTTGATGCTGAATCGTTATCTCCCTAACATCATGAATAATCTCCACAAAAACAGAGTCCATCCTTGAAAATATGAATGGAAGTTAGCACAAATGTGAAGGTTCTTGAATAGCCAACCATGAGAAGTATTAATAAGCCCAAATTCAATGACCAACTTTTCACTGTGATGATATAAATCATCAAACAGAACACCAACAAAGGTGACACTGTTGATTTTTATGCCAGAGTATTGCATCTGTTCAAATATTTGAAGGGATGCTTCGTCAAATCCATGAATAACATATCCTACAATAATAGAATTCCAAGAGACAACATCTCGTTTAAACATTTTATGTGCATCAACATCTTCAGAAAGAGCTCCATAACCTTATCGAGCTACCCCTAACACACATATCCCACAAGTATTGCAGTCCATGAAACCACGTCCCATTCAGGAATTTAAAGGAAATGTTTCATGGCCTCATCTATGTTCCTATCCTCTACATACCTTGACATCATAACATTCCAAGATACAACATTTCAATTCAAGCATTTTTTTAAAAACTTGTTGTGCATTCTCTATGCAACCAAATTTAGCATACATATTTACAAGAGCACTCCCCACAATGGAATTACACTGCATTCCATTGGAAATTATGTCATGATGGACTCCTTTGCCATGTTCTAGAGCTAAAAAATTAGCACATGCAAAGAGAACAATGGTGAATGTGAAATGGTTAGGTTGGCTACTGATTTTTTTCCATATCACAGTAAAAAGATAGTTCCTCCTCGTAAAATCCCTACCTTGCATAATAGACCACCATTGCAGACAATGACACCACAGTTGCTTTAGAAATTTATTTAGGTAGGTAGGGTGCCCCTATCTCCCATCTCCCTATGTAGTACTTTGGTCACATATTATTTCTTCTATGATATTGGTTCCTATGCTACCACCTTACGACGTTTCCTTTGCAACATCTGGTGCAATTGCTAGTTTATTATTTTTATAATATAGATCTATCTCAATATTTTGTTATAAATAGAAGGGTTTTCTCCTCATTATTCACCATGAGTATTTTCATCATCCCCATTATTGTCCTGAAATATTTGAGCTCTCACCATGAGTTCAAGCCTCAACTACCACTTTTTTCCAACTGCATACAATGAGAGAAAGAGGTGAAGTTGAAGAACATGGTATCTAAGGATCCATCCCACGGAGGGGAATTTCATACCCAAGTCTACATTCTGTCCTCATTAGGTGTAATAATTCTAATTAATAGTACTAATTATATTTATCATTTCTCCATTGGGTTTTGGCTATAATATTTGTTGATATATGTTCCTTTGTATTTGCATGTTATCTGTTGCAGGGTTTCTAACACTTGTATTGCATATTTGAAGAAATATATTAGCAACCATATAAAGCCTTTTTGGTACACTTCTCCAAAAAATTTACACTAACAAATGGTGACTCCACTAGTTTAAAAATTCAGAACCCTAGTGACTATTGTTTCAACAATTTTCAGTTTTTTTCAAGATTTCTTCTTTCTCTCAATTTTCATTTCTATGTTTTATATTTCTACTCTTTGTTGGAAAATTCTTGCTTCTACTGGGTTTTCGTATATTTTTTGTAGGTCACAGGTACCGGCTATGTAAGAGACGACATAATCTGTAACCTATTTGCTGAGCAGAACCTTTGGAGGGAGCACAAATTTTGGACTAGTAATTGTGACCTAGGACACTTTTTTTGGGTCTTTTTCTGCGATCAAGTGCTCTTAACAAGTTAAAACCCGCGCCCTGCAATTTTTCAGAAATTTTCAGACTTTGCCAAGAAATTTGATTGATTTTTAGGAAGGAGTTTCTTCACTACTCCCATTTCACCACCAGGCCTAGAGTATCTTAGTATTTTTTCTTATTTTGAAGAAGGAAAAAGACCCTTAGGGTTTAGAGTGCACTTCTTCCATTTAGGGGAAACTTTGCTGAGTTAAGGTGTCTAGTTTACAAAACTTTTAGCCACTATTTTCCAACACAATTTACATCTTTTTTTAGTCCTTTTTAGGCCAGTTTGATAGCACTTTGTTTCCTTTAGATACTTTTGTTTCTTTTCTTCTCTATGATCCCCCTGAGTATCCTTGTGTTTGCATCTTCTTTCTTTTGGTATTTTACAACACTTTTCTTTCTATTTTTTTGCTAGTTTTTCTACATCATCTCAATAGATTATTGTCTTAAGATCCAAGTCCCTTTAGAAATTATATATTTTGGTCATTTTGTGTCTTTGATTTTCTTTTTTCTTCCATCACTCGTATTGATAATTCATAACCTTCTTGGGTGGGGATTTGTTTGCTTGAGTATGTTGTAATTTTACTGTTCATTTAAGTATTATTTACATTTTATGAACTTTATGTTTTAGCAGCATTGGCATCATAAAACATGATCAATTTGTTGGAAATAATACTGAGAGGCGGGGTGAATCAGTATTATCAAGTCAATTTTTTGTTTTTCAAACCCAGATCATATACGCTACTTCAGTTAGTGAAAACCGCGTATATACGCAACTACAGATAAGGAAACCTGCGTATACCATGCAAACTTATAATTTAATTTATCTTACAGATGTTGATCATTAATCTATATATCAGAATCAAATAAACAGTAACGAGAAACAGTGAAATAGAGCAAAATACAATCACACACAAGAACACAAGATATAAGGTGGAAACCCAATGTGGGTGAAAACCACCTGCTGCAATTTGTCTCTATCTTCCTTTATTTAGAAACTTCTTTTACAATGTTTCTGTACTGGTGTATTCCTTTACCAGTACGCAGGCTGCTACCTGTAGAGAGCTACAACCCTCTCTCGTTCTCCAGCGTTTCTTGGAAGGGAGCCACAACCCCCTTAGCTCTTGTACTAGCTGGGATACTAGTCCGCAAGCTACTACATGTAGAAGGCTACAACCTTCTCTTTGCTTCCAGGGACCACGTTTCATAAATTTTCAGACTGGATCCATGAACATCAATCAATCATCAAGAATTTATGTATCAAACAATCCCCTTTTCACCAATTAACACTGAATCAAATAGACATTTCTCTGACAGTTGTACCCAGAACATAGTAACAGTAACCACACACTAAATTCTGAACCCAGAACACTGCAGCAATAAACAGAAGCAGCTAGAAGATAATTCAAGGGACATACGCTACTTCAAGAACCAGAAACCTGCGTGTATACACTTCTGTGTTTGGACCAACCTGCGTATGCGTAGTTTTACTTCACAGAACCTGCGTGTATACGCGCCTTTGCTTCACTGAACCTGCATACAGATCTATAAAGGATAATTCACTCTTTCAAACATTCAGACATTAGTTAACCCAGATTACCAGATTTATAGATCAAGCAAGTGCCACATAGAACATATCAAAATCATACAAAGATACTATCATTCAAGCTTAAGATTTTGACCCATCAATAAAACTTATCCTTCTCCTTGCGCTCAGGTTCCTTCTTCATTCAGATCCAGATCTGTACCATAACCCAATCACAGTATTCCAAATCTAACACTTTATCAGATATTCAATAATTCAGATGGTCCCTTGCCAAATGATCTCCTTCCTCTTTTATAGCCTTAGGCCTTTCACAATACCACGGTCCAAAAACCATAACAATTCAATACCATGGACCCAATACTTGGGATCAACACTTATGACGAGATACCATGGCCCAAAACCATAGTTTCAAATACCAAGGACTAAATACCATGGACCAAAAATAAGTTCTCCCACATGTACGCGCTTTTCCTTGCATGAAAGTGTGTGTATGTGCATACGCGCCTTGGGAACGTCCAACCCGCGTGTATACGCGGCTTCGTCAAAGTGAATCTGCGTATATGTCTTTTTCTTCTTTCTGAGTGCCTGAACTGTGATCTATCACCAAAGTGAGTTGCCATCAAGGACAACACTAGTGCCATAGCGCCAAACCTGTGCCATAATGCCAACAGCCACCTTCTATCATAGGTTCGTGGTGGGATTCTCACATATTGCATGGGCCATTAGCCAAGTGGAAAGGGGTGGTGGCAAAGAAAAATTCATGTGGGGAAGTCGCAACAAAAATATTTTGATGATTTGAAACACCACCCGTGCTTTGTCCCAGTGCTCTCCTTACCTGATTTACAAGAACCTTTTGAGATTGAGACAGATGCTTCAAGCGATGATATGGGTGTAGTTATCACTTAGCATAATAATCTTCTGGCCTACCTTAGTGAGTAATTATCAAATGTCATCCGTAAATACCCTACCTACTATAAAGAAATGTATTCAATTGTATAAGCCTGCCTCTCATGGAAAAATTACATTCTTAGGAAGGAGATATCCATCAACACGTATCATAGGACCCCACAATTCATGCAAAAATAATGAAAATTTCAAGATAACCACAATCAAAAGTGGTCCACATACACCTACATGTAGAAGTTTCATATCAATATCAAATATATGACAAGGAGCACCAATCACATCATCGATTGCATCGATGGACATCTAGTTGTAGGATTGACCATGGTGCTCCACTCTTGTTGACATGAGGCCTCTAGGTGGCCCCAACTCTATGAAAGTGATCCTGAATTTGCTACCACATACTAGATGTTGAGCTCAAGTGTGGTCGTCAATGACTTTCATCTTTAGGATAAACTATTATGCCATCTGGGCCATTTATTTTTTCCTTCAAGAAAGCATACAAAGCTTGTTTGGGAAGCTCACTACATTAGAAAGGCATCACACTTTAGTGTGGAAAATACAATGGTCTTGCTATAAAAGTGTTTCTATTGGCTGAACTTAAGCACGATTTTATCGAGTTTATTAAGTCTTGCACTTCCTACACCATTACCAAACTAGCTATTAAGAAACAAGGCATGTAAACTCCTTTGCCTACTCTCGGTACGCCCTGGGAATCGATCTTAATGGACTACATGCCTAGTATTCTTTCAAATAAGAAAGGGAATGATTGTGTTTTCATGGTTATTGATTGATTTTTTAAGATGGTGTTGAAGGCTTGAAAATATCTGCCTACAACACTATAAAGGAGACCACCCAGTGTGAACCTTAAAGCATCTCATTTTTCGTTGAAATTGTGGGTTTGATTGGTTTAACTAGGTCCAGTTACCTTTTCTATATCTCCAAATAAATTTCATCTACCAATAGAGAATAGACATCAGATCAACCCTCTTGTTAATCGAGCAAGAAAGTGATCCTTAAGCTGATCTGGGGCTCAACCAAGCCACAACTAAAGTTTTCCTCTTTGGGAAGAGGAATTCTATAAATGTAGAATTAAATCTAAATGCAAAAGTATATTAAAATACAAGCAACATGAAATAAATCCTAAGTCTATCTCAATTAGGAAGATATAGATCTAACCCAAACGAGAGCAAGATATTTAAATGATTGAGATTTAAATATGTTCGGCTTATAATGAATATCAAACTAATGAAGTAGTTCAATTAACTGACAATATGAATGCCAAAACACATTCTCTTCAGAGACCTTTTAACTGAGATAATCGATCGACAACATTTAAGAAGTAGTTCACAAAATGATATTGATTGTTAAATTAATAATTCGAATGATTAAACAATAATATAAGGAAGTAGTTCACGTGATATTACTATTTGTTAAATCAGTATTAAATGACAGGTTTATGAATAAATAGTTACTCAGAAATCAAAATTCAAACCCACAAGAGCAGAGATAAAAATAACATATAATTGAGACAAATTACTCATACTGACAATAGTGCACAAATATGAATAAAATGACACATTTCTGACATCATAAAATGAATCCAGTATTTAAAATAATAGTATTATAAATACCAATTTATTGAATCAGTTTCTTTGGCTCCGGTCTCCAACAGTACTTTACAATGCTTTGAACTTCTGCTTTTAAAACAAGAGTTGCATTAGTGCAAGCTCTGTTCTCCATACATCATTCAGAATGTAAAAAGAAAAATCATCAGTAATCCTTAAATATGAGATTTTCTCTCCTCTCATCTACAACTCTAAATCCCTATTACAATAATGCTTTAAGTATTCCAGAATTGCAAAGAAGAGAAGCCCTTAATACATTCTATAATCTACTATTTATAATTTTTACAAAAAGAATTCTCAATAGGAAAGCTGTTGAATAGTAGTTCTGCTCAATCAATTTTCATTGGCCTAAAATCCAATTCGTCTATTGTTGGGACATTCTCATTGATTGATATCTTCTTCTTCTCATGTCTTTAATTGTTTTCCTGTAAAAAAAAATAAAAAATAAAATAAAATGCAAAAATAAAATGAAAATACCAAATCTGGAATTTAAAACATACCCAATCAAAACTTAACTAAATAATTAAATGAAAATGAAATATGAGCTTTCTATTGATGTATGTGCGAATCTAATTGGTCAAAAAGAATATAGGTGAATGGATCTGCACTCAATAGACTTTGTGGGCAAACGAGAAAGCATAAAATAAAACTCAAAAAATTGATTTCATTTAAAAAGGTGGAGTTTGATCTTCTGCTTAATTTTAGACCTATTAAATGATCAAATATGGTTTTGTAGCCACTTCGGAAATAATCTCCATGATTTTATCTATCCAATTAGTCGTTTTGGGCCTCATTTGACCAAGTAAAACTTAATTTATGAGCCTCTAAAATTGATGAATCAAAATTACCAGAATTCTAGAAATTTTTTTTGCCTAGGCTAAAATTAATTTTTTTAAATAATTTAATATTACATTAATTACATATTAATTAACTATACTAATTACTATAATTATGTTTATTAATTCAATTAATTACAAAATTATATAAAAATTTTAATTAAAATATATTATATTAAATAAAATATATAATTAAAACATGATTAATTATAATAAAATACAATTCATATAATATTGTTAAAACCATATTATTTCAATTCATTACAAACCAAAATCATGTGAGTATAAGAATATGGAGGGTTATGGAAATGGAGTTACGTAGGAGAGGTGTCAACATTAAAGGAGGAGGGAGTGAGTGGAGAGTGAGTTCATGGTGATGCGGGCATAGGAGTCATAAGGAGGTTAATCCAAAATTTTTATATTAAAATTAAAAATCTCATCGTATAATTTTAAAATTGTAAATTGTGAGTTATTAAATTAACACTGATATGTGATATATTACATCTTATTTTTTAATTATATATTTTAATTTTGGGATTTTGAAGTGGAGTGTATGTAGAACTAAATATTTTACAAATTGAATTATAATTATTTTAAGAATTTTGGTTTCCTAATTTGTTTTAAAATAATAAATTATTAACCACCTGAAATACAATTTTTTAATTGTTTTATAATTTGGTTGGGGCATTTTGTAGGACCATTAATGAAAAAAAAAAATTAGTAAACATTAACTAAGAACATTGAATGACTATTTCGATTGTAAAAATTGAAATATTACACGTTTATTAACCGAAGTGACAAAAATGATCAAACTTTAAAGGAGTGCTATTTACAAATCGGTTAACCAAATGAGGCAAAACAAGTATCGATGGAAAGCTAGTGAAAATTTGAATTTAATGAAACAATTAAAATATAGATTCGACGAAAGTAAAAAAGACAAAATTGTAAGATAATTAATTTAAATGAAAATCATCAAAAGTTGTTTAACCAAAAAATAATGTAAAGGGTCCCCATTATTTGAAGTAATGAGGGGTGTTGGATTTTCCTTACAACAATGGTGACACACTGGAAATAACCAGTTATGTCTGATTAACAATAATGAACTTTAATTTACCCAAAGGTTAAAAATAATGGGAATCACAAAATCATCTAACAGTAAAATATTTCCATAGGTCCCACATAAATAGATTAAGTAATATGAGTTTGTAAAGATAAGTGCTTAAAGAGGATTCGAGTAAGTCATGAATCCAAATTTGGAAAAATTTGTTTTAAAATTACCTCATATGAAAAATAGAAAAAAGTAGAGATATGAGTTTTTGATAAAGCATAAACTTATTTTATGAATGGTCTCTAACATCGCTTCGCTGCCAGCAAGCCTAAACAATACCTCGACAAAGTTGTCTTTTATGCCATACAAGCCTAGTCTTGTTACCAGTGAGCATCCATAACCTTGATAGATTTACTTGTATTTCTCATGCTTCCTCTTTAATCACCCTTTTGATAAGCGCATTTTGCAAGCTTTTATTTTATGATGTATTTGAGTGAAAGAGGTGGGATGGTAATAAAGATTTATGTTTAATGGATATAATACTTTCATAATGTTTACTCCAAATTATTTCTCTAGAACTATCAATAATAGGCTTTTATGTGGAGGGGGCGAGGGATTCATTAATTTAAATTCAGATCAATTTTTTCCTTGAAAAAGTAAATTCAATCACTTAGAAAGGATGTGTGTTCCTCTATGAAAAATATTTAAAGCAAGTTGGTTTTATGGTTCCATAAAGATATGTCTTTAATGGTAAATGAAATTCACTTAAATAGATAGAGTTAAAAGATTTCCCATGTATGCTAATCGTTGTTGAGCAAGGAAAAAATCATTTCACAGAAATCATGACAGAGTCATCAAAATTAAAACAAAACTGAAAGCAAAAGGAAATTAATTCATAAACTAACGTAAGAAGAGAAATCAACAAACAAAAATGAAAATTAAGAAGATGAAATATAAAAGAAAAATACAAATTTAAGATATAAACTCCAACAAGACTACTTATACAAATTTCTCAACAAAGGAGATAAAAGAAAATAAGCATATGTACGTTCCTTCCTATGTTGAGATTTATTTATTTATTTATTTATTTTATCTTGTAGAGTTATAAGAAATGAGGCTCTCAAAAAGTAGAGGGTGTAGAGCAGTGATGATAGATAAAATGCTAAATGAGAAGTTTTTATTTGTTGCAAATTTTCTTGTTTCAAAGAAAAACTTGCATAAAATCATCTTAGCCATTTTCTGATTAAAAGTAATGCTTAAAGAAACAGACTAGAGGTCCATAAACTCTTTGATTTAGCTTATTCGATGAGGATCATTACTGCTTCTCTTAAGAATATCAAAACAAACTGAACAAAAGAGAATGAACTTCAAAACTCCTCTGGTAGATGTGCGAATGGTTGATTAAGACCTGAGAGGTATCATTTTCTTCAACAAAATATAACTTCTTATTTTAATTAAAATTAAAAACATTAAGAAGTTTTATTGACCCAAAATCATTATTTATTAAATTTAATCTAAAGCGATCAATAAACTAGAATAATGCAATGCTTTATGTCCAAGGAATCTGAAAATAAAACAAATCCACAAAAATGAGAATGAAATGATGCTTCTTTATGGATTGCAATGAGGATTGTTCTCATAATATTACAATTCATATTGACTCCATGATTTTTATAATTTTTTTCAAGATCAAGACCAAATTCAAGACAATGTAATAATAGATGTGTAGATAGAGAAGTCTTGAATTTTCGTATATTAAATATAAAGTGATATATCAAAACTAAAATATAAGATAAACTGAAAATGATTTAACCATGTCCTAAATTCCTTATCAATTTCTATATTACCATAATGGTTGCCCAAAAGTGTCTTAAATTCTTTTAGACAAGATAGTGTCTCATTGGATGTTTGGCATCACAAGTTTCTTTGTCATGTATAACTTTCAAGCTACGAGATTCACCTTTGTCGATATGTGATTGAATGTTATACAATAGTTAACATACAATGACAGAGAAGCATATATCAGAATTTATTGTATCATAGGATCTTAAGGCAAGGCTTCATTTGAGGTTCGCAATGTGATATAAGTGTTGTGATAACAAAGTTGCTATATAAGCATATGCAGTGGGAAACCGTGATGGAGCGATTGTGATATTGGAGAATAATCATATCGGGATATCAGAGTTGTTAATAATAAAGAAACACCGATATTATTCTTGCGATAGCAAGAATGCAATAGATGATGTAGCTCTTTGGTGGTACAAGATTTGAATTTTATAAGAGATTGGCGATCAGAAGGTTTGAGTACGGGATGTAACATTGTTGATACGTCAATGTGCAATGAAGAAAAGACCTGATAGTTTTATTATCTAGATTTAATTTCATATCGGATCCAGGACATCAAAACCTTTAAACATAAGCCCCAATCAAAGTTGTGATTTATGAATAGACGCGATACCTTTTTAAAACTGAATTTAAATGTTGTATTGGGTCCAGGGGTTGTTAGGAAATCACAATATTGGCGAAGTCGTCTATCAGAAGTTGATGATTCGAAATATCTGATATATTTGGAGTATGCTTATTTGAGAACTTTTGATATGTGAACTGTGATTATATGACGTGGCATTTTATAGGCTGAAAACATCTTAAAGTATTCAATTAAAATTAAGTGTCTGTTTTCATTTCCTTTTTTTAAACAAAAAGCCCATTTTAATAGTTATAGAAAATATAAGATCGGGGAATAATTTTATCAGAGCTCTCGAATGATGAGAATTATGCTATTAGAATGCTCTGATATGAATCTTCTGATATTGTTTCAGAGGCCTATTGGGGTTTTAAAAGCCTATTTTGATTTTAATGAATGAAAACAAAATTAAAAGAGATACTCAATTTCTAATGAATAACTAATAATACTTCCCTGAATCATGTTGCAGATTTGAAAAGGGTTGGCTGCTTGCTTATTTCAGGTCTCCATAATCAAGTCAATGAAGACCTACAAAATAAACAAAATATAAATAAAAATTAACCTTTGAAAAAGGTAAAACTAACAATAGATGATGATGAAGTTGTAAACACATACTAAGAATTTTGATTGTAAGTTTACCTCATAAATCTTCAAGTTCTCCCAAATTTTCTCAAAATTTGCATATGTTCAACATAACCTACTTATTTTTAAAAATGATAAATAAAGAATTTTCAAATTGCATCCACCTCAAATTTTGATCGGAATACAAGAGTGGTGAAAACAAACTCTTTTTCATAAATACTTGAAAATAAGACACTGCTAAGCTGTAGCGAATTCTTGGAATTTTCGCATATAAATGATCAATGTGATGAATTTTTGCAAAACAAGACAATTAAAGGCTTCACAAATATGTATGATCTGATTATTCAAGAGCTTCTAAAATGTTCTAAGCCGCTTTTCCAAAAAAATAAAAGGGGATGCCTAGAAAATTTCAGATTCATTACTTTCTTATTAAGAATCTAAAATAATAAAATAAGTGCAAACAGAAAAGAAATCTAATCTAAATTAATCTATACATATTTCTAACTTAATGAAGGAAACATGACTAGGTATAGCTATACTTCCAATGTAACCATGAAAGCATTTTGTTTCCTGCATGTATGTACATGTCGAACATTAATAACAAAAATACAAATATAGTTAAACTAAGAAAACTAAATCTGAAAGAAGAATATTCATTTATCACTAATATATTTACATGAAGGAACTTATTTACAATCAACTTCTCTTGGAATGTTCTTTCTAGTTGAATTTCAATTGGATCATAAGAATCTTGATGAATTTAAATTAATGATTAGAAGAGGTCCAAAAGAGAAGATGACAGGCCAGATTGTGGAAATGCGTTTTTAGATACAATGGCCTGCATAAATTTGTTAGTGTTATGTGAAAGTGTTAAATTATTAACAATCTTCTGTGTAGGAAAATTCTCAAAATATTTTCCAAATGGATCAATGAAAAATGGATGGAAATTTGTTAGATATAATAGAAGATTATTAATTGAATTAGATCGATGGTCATATTGTGAAAATATACTCTTTTGTTGGTACTTCTTTTGAGAAGAAAAGTAATTGATAATAAATGAACATCAGTTGGAATTGGAAGATAAATAGCTCTTAATGTTCACGATTCTAATTTGAATTCTTGTTCCCATTTAGGAAACATATCAATTGAGTGTTCAATATTGAACTGCTCAATATATTAGCACAAAGTATCTAAAAATCAAAAATTGAGAAACAAAAAACAAATTTAAAGTTAAATTCTGACTTTTTTAAAACAATTTCTCTTTCACAAGGATTGGGTAGAATAATGCAATTAGAATGATTGTTGATACTAACTTGTGAATTAGAGAGAGAATTATGACTATGAAGAGAAATGAGATCTTGATCGAGGTATAAATCATAAATTGTAATGGTTTCTTGAATGTTGAAATCATGAGTATGATTAATTGTTTGAAAATGAGAACTATTTGAAACAATTTCTACGTTAGAGTGTTCTTCATTTTTGTATGTGATTTTGACTTGCTTATAAGGATTTTCTTGAGAAGAAGACAAATCAACATCTTCAATCTCAGAGCAATTATGATAAATGACTTCAGGACTTTTTTAAAGATTCCCTTGAATCTCATACAATGTATCAAAACAAGAAGGAATATGAAGCACATGTTCATTAATGCCAGAAGAATGATCAATAATTAATTCTCTATATTGATAAAAACTAATTGGAAATTCATTTAGACCAACCTCTTTGTTTTGTGAAATAACTTTAAAGTAAGAGAGGATAAATTGCTATCGGCAAAAATATTAGGATAAAGAGAGAAAAGTGAATTAGAATAAGTGAATCTGAAATATTCTCTGTTTGCAGATTCAAGTAAATTATGTTCATTGTAAATTTCAGATTTCAGATCATACTTTTGTGTACTTGTGCTTTCTTGAAGATAGTTATTTGGCTACCCTAAATTTGTAATTTGATCAATATGATCAAATTCATAAATTCGTACAGCAGATTGTGCATTATTGGAAACTTTAGTTACTACTTGTACTTGTTGATTTGCAATCAAATTTTCTGAATTTAATATACAGTGATTTTTAGATTTCAAAGTGATAATTTCTCCAAGATTGTTGCGAGAATCTTCTTGTAGTTGATTAGTGAAATTTTCCAAAATTTGTGATACTGGTTCGTTAACATGATTATCATTAATATCGTAAGAGGTGTATATTAAATTTAAGAATTTATCATACATGGCTAAGGCCACTTCATCATGATTGGTATGCACCTTTATGTTGGAATCTTCAATTATGTCAATAAAATTAGAAGAGGATTGATTAAAGCTTGTAAAAATTCCACATTATAAATGGAAGGAAGAAAGTAAATATATTCGAATCAATTTAATAATTAATCTTCTGAAGGTTTTTCTTTAATTTTAAATCTCAAACAATTTAAATGAAATCGAATGGAAAAATCAATAAAAGATTCATTTTTGAACCTTCATAAATCTTCAAAATTGTCACATACCCATTTGTAGACATAACCGTCAAAATTACAAAGAAACATTGTAATAAATTGATCCTAGCTGTGAATTGAAGCAACTGGATGTAATTGACACCAACTTTTGGCTTTTGCCAAGAATGTAAGAGTAAAAATCATGCATAAAATGCCTTCATCAATATCATAAAAAATAGGATTTGAAATGTTTTGAATGAATTTTAAAGCATGATTAAATGCATAAGTGTTCCTCTTACCTTTAAACTTTACCTTTGACAAGTGTTTTACTATTTCTGGTGGAGTATTGGTAGATGCATGTCCAAAAATACAACTCCAAATTAGAAGTTCAAGAGGAGCCATTGTAATAAAAATAAAATGTTAGAATACAAAGACTTCAATAGACAATAAGTTTCAAGCCCTCATTTTAGTGCCAAAAATGTTGAAGGCTTGAAAATCTCTGCCTACAACACTATAAAGGAGACCACCCGGTCTAGACCTTAAAGAAACGCATTTTCCGTTGAAATGATGGGTCTGACGGGTTTAACTAGGTCCAGCTACCTTTTCTCTATCTCCAAGTAGTTTAAAGAGTAACTTCCATCTACCAATAGAGAAGAAACATTAGATCAGCCCTCTTGCTGATTAGGTAAGAAAATGATCCTTAAGCTGATCTGGGTTCAACCAAGCCACAACTAAAGTTTGTCTATTTGGGAAAAGAGCTTCTATAAATGTAGAATTAAATCTAAATGCAAAGTTATCCTAAAATACAAGAAAAAGGAAATAAACCCTAAGCCTCTCTCAATTAGGAAGATATATATATAACCCAACTAAGAGTAAGATATTTAAATGATTAGGATTTAAATATGTCTGACTTATAATAAATATCAAGCTAATGAAGTAGTTCAATTAACTGACATTATGAATGTCAAAACACATTTTGTTCAGACCTTTTATCTGAGATAATCAATCGACAACATTTAGGAAGTAGTTCACAAAGTGATATTGACTGTTATATTAGTAATTCAAATGATTAAACAATAATATAAAGAAGTAGTTCACATGATATTGTTGTTTGTTAAATCGGTATTAAAAGACAGATTTTTAAGTAAAAAGTTACTTAGAAATTATAATCCAAACCCACAAGAGAAAAGATAAATAATAACATATAATTGAGACAAATTACTCATACTGACAATATTGTAAAAATATGAATAAAATGACACATTTTTGACATCATAAAATGAAACCAATATTTAAAATAATAGTATTATACATACCAATTTATTGAATTTGTTTCTCTGGCTCTGGTCTCCAATAGTCCTTTACAATGCGTTAAACTTCTGTTTTTAAAACAAGAGTTGCAGCAGTGCAAGCTCTGTTCTCCATACATAATTCAGAATGTAAAAAGAAAAATCTCAATAATCCTCAAATCTAAGATTTTTTGTCTTCTCATCTACAACTTTATATCATCATTACAATAGTGCTTTACAAATTCCAGAATTGCAGAGTAGAGAAGCCCCTAATACATTCTACAATCTACTATTTATAATTTTTACAAAAAGAATTTCTTGATAAGAAAGTTATTGAAGAGTAGTTCTACTCAATCAATTTTCATTAACTCAAAATCCAATTCTTATATTGTTGGATCATTCTCATTGATTGAGATCTTCTTATCATCTCTTCAATTGTTTTCCTGCACAAACAAATCAAAAATAAAACAAAATACCAAATCAGGAATTTAAAACATATCCAATCAAAACTTAGTTAAATAATTAAATGCAAATAAAATATGAGCTTTCTATT
>APFE031757064.1:156097-183330 GCA_000404065.3 Pinus taeda | reverse complement strand
TTTAAAATTGCAAATCATAATTGCTAAATTAATGTACAATTAAATTTGTGATATGTGATATATTGTATCGTATTTTTTTATTGAATTTTTCAGTTTTTGGATTTGGAGGATGTAATGAAAAGTGGGGTTTATTTGGAATTAAATATTCTACAAATTGAACTACAATTACTTTGCAATTTTGAGATTTCAGATTTAGCAGTTTGTTTTGAAATAATAAATTGGAATAAATTACGAGAATCCGAAACATGTTTTTCAATTGTTCTATAATTTGGGTGGGTCATTTTGTAGAACTGTTAGTGAAAAAAAAATTGTGACAATTAACTAAGAGTTAATATTTACAATGAATGACTATTTTAATTGTAAAACTTGAAATATCATACATTTTATACATTTATTAACCCAATCGACAAAAATAATCAAACTTCAAAGGAGTGTTATTTACAAACCGTTAACCAAATGAGTGAAACAAGTATCGATGAAGCTAGTGAAAAGTTGAATTCAATGAAACAATCAAAATATAATTTCAAACGAAAGGAAAAAAAAAAAAAAAAAAAAAAAATAAAATAAAAAAAATTAAGACAATTAATTTAAATGAAAATCATAAAAATGTGTTTAGCCAAAAATTAATGTAAAGGGTTCCCATTATTTGAAGTAATGGGGGTGTTTGGTTTTCCCTACAATAGATGAGCATTCTAACAACCTACAAGAAGAATATCAATGTAGAGGCCCTTTCCTAGCTCTTCTTCAAACAAGTATGGGCACATTTTTGCATACCATAAACCATCATACTAGATTGGGACAATAGGTTTTTAAGCACATTTTGGTCAAGCCTATAGTCACTATTGGACACCAAGCTCGCCAAATTCATTGCTTTCCACCCCAAAATTGATAGCCAGACAGAGGTCATCAACAAGATTATTGTGCATATCTTGTGCATGTACAACTCCAAGCATCCATGCACATGGGATGACAATCTCCCCTTAGGTTTGACAGATCTACAACAAAACCATCCATAGCTCAATTAGTTGCAAACATTTTCAAGTGAGCATGAGATTTCAACCGTTGGGTCCTATTGATGTAGAAAATCATGTAGATTCACAAACTAATGCAATTTGCTAAAGCAAGAGACAAGAATCTACTTCTACTCTTTACAGCAGAAGCCCATAAACATCGAACAAACAATAATTAATAGAAGAAAAGAATCAAATCCACATAACACAATAAATATTCGGGAAAAGCCATGGCTCAAAACCCCACTATTTGTTTTGTATTAAACTCGAAAATAAAGATGAAATTACAATGCTTGTTCTCTCTAGAATAATCCCAGCACTCAGCAAATTCAATCTCCAACTCATAAGCAAGCTCAAGCCCAAAGCTCAACCAATTCACAAGCTCTCAAAGTCTCTATTCCAGTGTGTAATTCCTATGAAGGATAGCTTGTATTTAAAGGGAAATAAAGCTTCTAAAAACTGTGAAATTCCTTAAGGATCAATTCCTGATTGCATGCACTATCAGTGCAACTCAAAAAAATCTAAAACAAATAGTACATTGTCCTTGTACTCTAGTCTCAACTAGGTCTTTCTCAAAATCGACATGCATGAGTTTCTGATGAGTAAATATTCATTTAACTATAGTAGCACTGGTGGAGTTCATTAGTGTCACCACTGAATATTAACTCACTATTAGTTCTCTCAATCAGGTTGAGAACTAATTTAACTGAAATGACTCATGAAATTGAGTATTCTATTTTACAACTCACAATTAACTCACACTAGACTCCTACAAAGTAGGGAGAACATATACATGACTTCCAAAACACTTACAACTTGAATTTCCTAAGTTAAATAAGTTTAATAAACTTAATTTAACTATTTTAAGTTGCTATGAGAATAGAATTCAAATTTAATTCATAGTTTAATTCAAGGACAAATTGAACTGAAATTTCTTGTTGCAATTTCTCAACAATTGATGTAGCACTACCCTTTGTGTCCACATAGGTGGAATTTTCCCATGCTCACTCTAAGGCCAACAAAGCCACCAAATATATTGAACAAATTAACAAATCTATCAACAGGTCCATGATAATTTATAGAAATCCAATAGTAAGTACAAGCAGTTCCATGATTAACATTGGGTGCCACACAAATTTCAAGTGGGAGATAAGGTTTGGTTGCATTACCAGAGAGTGCACCTTACAGGACCCCATCAAAAGCTTCATCCACTTTGCTATGGACCTTACACCATCACCAAGGCTATGGGTGACAATGCTTTTGAGCTAAGTATTCCCCCTTCCATGGCATACACTCAATGTTCAATATGGATCTCATTTAACCATAATTTCCACTATTATTGAACACATCAGAGATAATAAAGCAATTGAAACTAATAGATCTCAACCTATATTGCATGGAATTGGAAACCATTGATCAGTTCGTGGAAACACAGGTTAAAGGAACTGGTCAACAGAGGATTCAACTTTATTGGGTTTTCAAAGCAATGTAACTCCTGCGCCTAGTAGTTCACCCAGGGCCAAGTTCAACAAAAGATTCCCCATCTTATAGGGGAACTCAACACAATAGAGACTATTTATACCTAATGGGGGAGGACTGATCCATGTGGATATCGATGGCCACCCACCTATTCCACTGGCTCAAAGCACCATTCTCCATCTTATCAATTTTTCTACAGTTTTTCGGGTCGTAAATTTTCAGGGCCATTTTGAGGCCCTAAATGACATTTTTTTTATTGGGAGGGCCAAGGATATAACCACAAGCTCTAGAATAGGCTCTAGATTGGGCCTAGTTGGAATGTGTATTTCTCTACTAGACCTTTCCAACAAGCTACTGAGCATGCCAAATAGAGTTTCTATGCAAAAGTTAAAAGCTTGGGAAGTTAACATACCAACTATCCCCATCAATGCCCACAAACCTTTTGGCATTTCATCTCCTAGAGTTAGGTTTTTGGATGTTTATGGTTTCCTCATTGCTACTAATGTTAAAATGGGCCTCTCATCTTCATTGTAATGTGATCTCATAATTAGCATAGTTATGACATCTCTTCTCATTGTTTTGGGAAATTTTAGTGTTCTTGGATAAACACTTAACCCTCTAGACGAGTAGCTTAATCTAGAAACAATAGTACAAAGCATTCTTCACCTTTTCTATAAACAATAGATAAAAGAAGAGAACAGAGAACCTACTTGTAGCTCCCACTTGTTCCTTATCTTCCTTGACCAATTATGTTGCTCCTTCCTGTACTTAAGCCGCTTGAGAAGTACCTCTACACACATAGAAACAAAAACCCATCAAAGCATGTGATAATGATCTATTGATTAAACATAGCATGGAATCAAGTACATGATAAGCATATGTGTTATACTCCAAATATCACCCTTGGTATTTGTGATGCTTGGTTTTTGGCCTAGGTCATCCCCTCCTTCCAGACTTGGTCCAAATATTTTAAAAACAGTGTTTTACTTCCTGTACGCTACTTTGCCCTGTGATAAAAGCGAGTACATGTGGGTTAGTCAATACCCAACCCGCGTATATGTGTTAAAACACTTTAAAAAATTAAATTTCCTTAATTATGTGCGGAGATCACAAGTTTTACTTGTTGATTATCTACTAGTGCCTGTGGCCCAACTGTTCCCAACTGTTTCCCAGCTAAAAACTAATTTCAGAGAAGTATAAGAAAACTTCAATGGGAAGGCCTTGAGGAGGAGAGAAATGATAGAATTACCATACTGAGATTATCCCTTGATCAAGTCTAAGATATCCCTGTGCTTCAAACACTTCCCCAAGTTCAGGAAACCCTTACTCCTTGAGTGTTGATATTCTTTCACTTGTTGGAGATATCATGGTATTGGTTATGGAAGGAGGTTGTTGAAGACTGGGACTGGACGGACCTGGAGGACAGTTCCGCTTAGAGCCAGAAGAGGAAGACTCAGGTGAACTCTTTCCATGTTTATTATAGTTTTCCGCAATAAAAGAAGCACTATCTTGTTCCTAAGATCGACTTTGTTTATGCATCAGATGTTATTGTTATGGTTTATGTATGAATGGCTATTTTGGTGTATAATTAGCCATATATTTATATGATATAAAGTTGATTTCACTATAATTCTTTATTTATATGTTGTTATCTGTATTTGCATTGGTTGATCTGCAGATTTGAAGGTCTTCATAAATTGCAAAGGGTTTGAACCCTAGTTGGAACTACCCAAACGAAGGACATCTGGGTATATTCATCCTTGCATAGTTAGTTTATTTGAGCATCTAGCTTGAGTGTTATGTGTGTTTCTTGTTGTAGATTACTCCTGCTCTTATAGGGTTCTGACCCAAATCCCTAGGGGACTTATTCCCTTAACAGAATTGGCAACTCCGTTGGGGATAACAATCTTGTTATTCCTAGTTTGGGTTGTTCAGTGTCAATCAAGGCTCAGTTCTTAGTTTGCTTGCTGTGACAGTATTGCTTGCTCCTATAGGAACTCAGACTTCAAGTCTGGTCTTTTTCATCAAGCCTCATTTTTTATTTTTCTTGTAAAACTTCATATACGCATCTTTGTCTGTTTACAGAAGCGTACACATGCTTGTTTCTGTGAACTGAAACCACGTATACACGAGTTTATTTTGGCAGAAGCGCGTGTACATGCACCTGTGTAGAGACACAGTCACGTATAAAAAAATTTACATGCTTTTTTCAAATCTTTCTCCCCAGAAAGATTTGTTTCTTGGTCTGTGTGGTTTATGAGTGGTCAGTTTTTGTCTTCAGAATTTAATTATTCAGTGAGTTTACTGTTGCAAATTCTCTCATGCTTTGAAAAGTTGTGGCCTCGATTTGCATTAGAGTGAGTTTTATGATTTGTGTTTGAACACAAAAGGCTTCTTATAGAGGTTCTAGATTGTTCTGGTCTTCCGGAACAAATGATTTTTTGCAATCTTTGTGTCAAACTTCATTATTAGTCTACTTGCTTTGCTTCCCATCATTTTTGTGGCCATACACCTTCTTCTTGCTTTTTGAAAGTTTCTTGTTGATGAATTTGAAAGTTTGTCTTTCCTGATTTCTTGATCAATTTCTCAAAACTCTTTTTGCTGCTTTTGGATCGTTTAGTGCAAGTTGAAACACTTTTTTGTTCAAGTTTTCATTCGTGTTGAATTGGTAACTTAGAAAGTTTCCTTGTGCTTTGCTTTTGGTCTTTGACACTTTGATGGCATTTTGAGTGCTTTTGAAAAGTTGTTTTCATTGCTTTTTGAAAAAGAAAAGTTCTTCAAAAACATAGTTTTTGCTTTCTTTTGCCGAATTTGATTTTGGTTTCTTTGGTTTTGTGAAAGTGAATTGTGATTTTTCGAGATTTTCCCTACTTAGTTGGAGGAAAATTTGTATTTGAAACTTGCATTCTCTTCAAACATTTAAGTTAGCTTATTAAAAAGTTTTAAACAATTGCTTTCATCTCTTTTAGAGTAATCTAGAATTTTGCATTATCATGTACACCTTGCATTATGGTAGTTTTGCGTTATTAAAGCATCAAGAGTTTTTTAGTTTTTGTGAGTGTGAAGTCTTCTACAAGAAAAGAAAAGGAAAAAGTTTTTGCTTTATAGAAGTTTCTTAGAACCCAAGTAGAATTTGTTTTTCATCAAAGAACAAACAAGTGCATTACATATAAGTTAGTTTTTCATTAATTTCCTTTGCGTCATAAAACACCATCGCTTTCATTTCCATAATGTCCCTTGACTTAAAAGAATAGCCACTTAAAATCAAGCGCTTAATAAAATAAAATAGAACTTTTTATATTGTTAATTAGATACACCAACAAGTTTTAGGTTATTTAGGGCCTTGGATTAGGTGAGAGGAGAGTAAACTCTCCAAGGCCATTTTAAATTGTAAAACATAAAAGTCTGAATAAAGAGTGAAATCCAATAGCGTTAAGGAGACCAGGAAAGCTCCGTGACTGGGAGTTAAGAACGAGGGTTTGTGAAGATAAGGACGAGGGATACCCCCTCTCTTACCTGTTGGATCTTACCTCACAACCATTCTACCCAGCTTCTAATACAAGTTGGTATCTTTAGTTGCCTATCCTAGGGATCTACACAGGTGGCTGCGGAGGGGAACCCCGTGGCACCTGAGGTTGATGTTGCATCACGTTCAACGGTACTTCTGGAGGGAACCCTTACGAAGCCTGGGGGCTTGCACCAGCAAAGGCTGTTGTCTAGAGGTCATCGTAACTACCTCTGATACCTTCGCTAGTAGACTTGGGGTGTAATTACCCCAATCTATTTTCGGAAGGCCCTTATTATTTAACTTTCTTGTATTTTGGTGTCTGGTCCTAATCACCTGGAGTGGAAATACTTGGAAGTTGTTTGATTGGTGAATTCTTTAGGGACATTTTTAGTGTGTGTTCTGTGCTTCTAGTTGGCCTAGCTTTCAATTTTTTTGAGTGTTTAATTAGATCTTATAAAATAATTCAAAGTGGCTGACCGACCACCTCAGCGGTCCCGTAGACTTCATAGGCTTTCACCTATGAGTCCAGAGCCTTCTCCTAGAAGGCGTAGGAGCGATTATACTAGTGGTTTTCAACTAGTGGCAACAGGCACATCAAAGATTGATCCCCCGCTTGGGGGCATTAGATCGCAAGATAGACCTGGTACTACTACAGAGCTAGAGAGGAACACACCAGTTCTTTCTTGAGTGCTCTTCCAGTCGAAAAATAGTATTGAAGTGGAAGAGCTTTCAGAGTTAGTTGCGGCTTCGAATTCTCCTATGCCTTCCGATCATCCAGACGTATTGTTATACATTGGAACTCTGACTCACAAGCCTTCAAGCTCGGGTCCACATACATCTATTCCTTCGATGACCACCGTTGGAAGCATGGCATCCACCACGAGTGCTACGAGTATGCAGACTCCCATGTCAGTGCAAAGGGGAGGAACTATTTCCATCCCCTATACATCCTTATTTGGGTCTACTGCTAGCACATCCTTATTTGGGTCCACTTCCATTCCATGGACGAGTGGAAGTTCCCAAGCCAATGCATCCAGTTTTGGATTCTTCCCTTTTGGAATGCCCTCTCAAGGTATTCCTTCAGTTCCATTAAGTGTACCATTAACCGCCTTCACATCCATGATGAGTGGATCAGCCTCTTTTTAGGGTTTCCCATTTGGAAGTGGTCATATACCACATTCCAATTCGACAGTGGGGTCTATGCATTTTCCTTTCACAAGTCAAGGTAGTAATCCCTTCCAGAGTTGGACAAACCCTGCGGTTAGTGGGATAGGAACTGGGAATCAGTTTTTTGGCCAACAAGGGAATGTGCCGTATTCCTTAGTGAATTCATTTCAAAGTTTTCCACCCTTAGCTAATGCTTGGAACCCTTACCAAGGGTTGTCAGCTCCTTACAATAATTCGTTAGGGGGAAACTTTGCTGGTTACGGAGGTTTTCCGACTGGAGTTGGTCAAACTCTGAGTTTTGCTGGACCACAGGGGTCACCTTTTGGTTCAGTAGATTCTACCAGTTACTTCGGGCAACCTGGTGCCTTTCAAAATCCAGGTCATTCTTTTTAGACTTTTGGGAACCCCGCCCAATCTCGGTGGAATCCCCAAGGTCCTCCATGACTTCTGTTTTTGTCCATGCTCAATCTGCCAAACTTGACAAAGCTGACGAACGATCCAATTAGATACAATCCGGCTTGGCCTCCAGTCCCAAGCAAAATTCCATCGGATATCCCAAAATTCGAAGGGAAGAGTGGTGAAGACCCGGGCGACCATGTAACCACGTTCCATTTATGGTGTTCATTTAACTCCCTAATCGATGATTCGATCAGGTTGAGATTATTTGGGTGCACCTTAACTGGGAATGTGACTAAGTGGTATATAGAGTTGCCAAGGGGCACCTTTACATCTTTCGCCGATTTCTCTAACATTTTCTTAAACCATTTTCAGTTGCCTATCCATTACGAAGCCGGAACTGAACTTCTGGCCAATTTTCATCAGGACACAGCTACTCACATTTCTGATCATATCCAAGAATGGAGACAGAGAAAGAGGCTCATCAAAGCCAAAATTCCACCTGAATTTCATCTCAAATGGTTTTTAAAATCATTACAACCTGAGATCTCCAAGGATGTTTCTATGTCTGGGGTGTATTCAGAAGAGCAGGCTATCTTTCGCACCCAACAGTTAGAACTGATATATTCTCAATCTGGGACTCTTTAGAAAATCTTACCTGATACTCCTAGATCCACGGTTGATATAGCCAAACTGAAGCCAAGCCCTCATGCTGATGGTATTGTTGGATCAATTGATGCAAATGCAGTGAACCTTTTCAGCCAATTGCAGCAATTGTCTCTACAAACTACTTCTTCTAATCAGGCTGCACCATCTACTCCTTCACCTTCCCAACCTTCTTTCGTAAACGTTGTTTAGGCTTCTAACCCCAAAGGAAATCAAAATTTCGATGGGAAGAAGAAGGGACGAGGTAAAAAGAAGAATCAAGATGGGAAGGGTAATGCGAACAAGCCTGACAATGGTGCTGGGGAGGGTGGAAAAGAGTTTAAGAAGAAAGTTAAATTTCCATGCAAGTAATGAAGTGGAGACCATTTGACTCATCTCTGCCCAAAAATTCAAGATGCTCAATGCTTGTTAGTGCAGAAAGGGTCTTCTAGCTTCCAGGCTATCTTAACTAACCCTTTCCCCCAAGGGTAGCAGCTACTTGCTGGCATGAACTCAAATCCTGGTACCTTTGTAGGGGGCAACCAGGAGGGGGATAATTCCTCAAATGTTTTCATGATGAATTCTAATGTCAATGTGGCTACACGGTCACGAGATTATGGTGAAGTAGAAACATCTAAGGATAAATCTGTCCCCAGAACTACGGATCCACTTCATATTGAGCGACCCTCTGTCGGGTCTATACCTTAGATACCGAAAGGTTCCGCCAAGTGCGTGATTGTTAACCCTAATGCTAGGGCAGCCCTGAACTACTCCATTGTAGAAGATCTAGCTCAAATTCCTTGCACTATGTTTGCTTTAGAGGTACTCTGGTCGTGTCCTGCTCAACGAAGTGCTTTGCTTTCAGCGATCAGGGAAGTCGATCCAAACAATTCTTTAGTGCTCACTTTTAACATGATCAATGTCAAAAAGAGACTTCTTCCTCATATGGCCTTTCAAATAAAGTCTACTTACCGGAAAACTAATATTTTTCGAACAGTTATAGATGAGGGAGTTTCCACATGTGTAATGTCTATGTCATGTTGGAAGGCCATTGGATTGCCTTCAGATGTTCCTTCACCCACTATTTTGATAACATTTGATGGACATTCTCATAGGCCACATGGGATTATTCCGACCTTTCCTATATGTGTTGGAGGAAAGATCGTTAATGTCAAAGTAGAAATCGTTTATGCCAACCTAGATTACAATATCCTCTTAGGACGGAATTGGATTTATGAAATGGATGTCGTAGTTTCGAATCTTCTTCGATTCCTTTGTTTTCCTCATGAGGGGAAAATTGTTAATGTTGATCAATTGGATTATGCTCCAGTTGACCCTTGTGTAACTTCGGATTCTATTGTTTTGTTGGTGGATAACCGCCGTCAACCTATCTAGAATCTAGGAGTCGAGTTGTATTCTTCATTGATGGGTACGTTTGATCTTCCCACTCTTATAGCTAGAATCAATGCCATTTCATCCTTCACTAGAAGAGTTCTTGTGGACTTGTTATTTTTCAGACCCTTGGACCTTGCCTTTGCCTACAACCACATTAGATGAAGGACAAGTGGGTGGAATGGCATTCCCTATGTCTGCAGCAGAGCTTAGATATCAGTCTATCGTTAACTCTGAAGATGACCATCCTACTCCTTTTTCCGAAGAAGACTAAGATGGTGATGTGGCCCCAGCTTGGACCCTTGACTCTACTTCTGCTATGGATTGCTTAGATACGGTTTTACCATCTAAGGAAGCAATCTAGAAGAAATGACAGGTGTAGATCGACCTTGGGAAGATTTACACCATCATTCATATTTTCTTCCCCCATTGCAGGAAGTCAAATCTAGGTTCTCCAATCTGCTTACTAGCGATGTTTGTACGGTTTCAAACCCTTTGACTCCAACACACATTCGTGCCGAAGGTAATATGTCAGTCATTTCAAAAACCTTACCGATAAACATCTCTAGGAACCCTAATGTGATAGAAAATGTCTTCATCGGAGCTGAGTGTTCCCCTGAAGAGATTCAAATTTACACCGACCTCTTTAAAGAGTTTTGGAATGTATTCGCTTGGTCTTAAGAAGAAATGCATGGTATTGATCCATCCATCGTTTAGCATGAGATCAAGTATGAAAAAGCTAAGCCGATTCATCAAAAGCTTCGGCTGGTCAATCCTAGGAAAGCAACAACTATTAAAGCTGAAGTAGAAAAGCTACTCAAGGCGGGTTTTATATACCTCATTCCTCTAACGGATTGGGCTTCTAATCCAGTCCCAGTTGATAAAAAGCAAGGAACGATCCATGTGTGCATTGACTTTAGGGAATTGAATAAAGGTTGTCCAAAAGATAATTACCCCACATCATTTATTAATCATATAGTTGATGAATGGGTGGCTAATGAGATTTTCTCCTTCATGGATGGATTCTCTGGTTATAATCAAATATCTTTCCGTCCAGAAGACTAGCATAAGATAGTTTTCATATGTCCCTGGGGTACCTTTGCATACAGAAAGATGCCTTTTGGTCATAAAAATGTTGGAGCCACTTTTCAGTGGGCCATGTCTTACGCTTTCCATGACATCAAGCATGTCATCGAACAATACTTGGATGGTTTAGCTGCTCATTCTCGAAAGAGGATTGATCATCGTAGTCACCTTCGGTTAGTTTTTGAGAGATGTCGATTTTACAAGATTCGGTTGAATCCAAATAAGTGCATTTTCACGGTTACATCTGGTCGGTTGTTAGGGTTCATTGTATCAACTAAAGGGATTCAAGTTGATCCCTTCAAGGTAGAGGCAATAATTCAGTTGCCTCCCCCATCTTCCATCCGAAAACTTCAAAGTCTTAAGGGAAAGGCAAATTTCTTGAGACGGTTTATAGAAAATTATGTTGAGATAACTAAAGGATTTATGTGTTTGCTGAGGAAAGGAGTTCCATTTTTATGGGATGACTTTGCGCAATGATCTTTTGATGCTTGAAGCAGGCGTTAATCTCTGCCCCGCTTTTGAGTCCTCCGAATTATGGTAGAGATTTCCTTTTATATCTTACAGCTGTAGAATCAACCATAGGTATGGTTCTGGTTTAGGAAGATGATGCTCTCATAGAGCATGTGATTTATTACTTGAGTCGAGGCTTGGTAGGCCCTAAACTACGTTATTCTTTGGTTGATAAATTGGCCTTGGCAGCTTTCCACATTGTCCAGTGGCTTCACCATTATATTCTGCTACGCAAAACATTTGTCTAAGCGACGGTCAATCCTTTCCAATTTGTCCTCAGTAGGTGAGTGATTGGGGGCAAATACAATTGATGGATTGTTCTTTTACAAGAATTCAATCTCGAGTTCTTGTCAGCCAAGTCTAAGAAATCATTGGTTTTTGCGGAATTAATTTCAGAGTTGCCTTGCGGCGAAGATACTGTCTATGAGGAAAGTTTCCCAGACGAACATCTATTCCTCATCTCTTCACAAGACCCTTGGTATGGAGATATCATCATCTATCTCCAGACTTCGAAGTTCCCTCCTGCTTCCTCCAAGGATGAACATCGAAAATTACGTCACCTGGCTAAGAACTATGTCATCATTGGTGATACATTATATCGCCGAGGGGTTGATTCAATCCTTAGGCTTTGTTTAACTTTAGAGGAAGCAGAGTCTGTGCTTAATGATTGCCACAACAGAGCTTGTGGTGGTCATATTTCAAGGCTTGCTACAGCCCAAAAAAACTTGTGTGCCGACTACTTTTGGCCTTCGCTTTTCAAAGATTGTATTGAAGTGGTCAAACATTGCCACCCTTGTCAGGTCTATACTCAGAAGATGCGGGTGCATCCAACTCCTCTTTTCCCTGTTATGACTATCATTCCTTTTACAAAGTGGGGTATTGACTTTACTACTTGTAATCCGCCTTCAGCAGTGAATCACAAGTACATTATAATGGCCATAGACTACTTTACGAAGTGAGTTGAGGCCATGCCCACTTATAAAAATAATAGTGAAACAACGGCATTGTTCCTCTTCAATCAGATTATTTCTCATTTTGGTATCCCGAGAAAGATTGTCACTGATCATGGCAGTCACTTCTAGAACCAACTGGTGTCTGAATTGGCTCTTAAGTTGGGCTTCCGGCAGGAGCATTCGTCTCTGTATTATCCTCAGGCCAATGGGCAAGTTGAAGCCGTGAATAAGTCCCTCAAGACGATCTTGCAAAGGACAATTGACAAAAATCATTCCAATTGGCATCTCATGTTGTATCCCGCTCTCTGGGCGTACCGAACATCGGTAAAGACTGCCACCGGTTTTACACCTTTTCAGTTAGTTTACGGGCTAGAATTTATTTTTCCTATTGAGTGCGAAATTCCATCCCTTAAGCTGGCTGTTGAAATCCTTCCGAAGACCTCTAGTCTTGAAGAGCACCTCCTCCATTTGGAACATCTCGATGAGTAGCGTCAAGATGCTACCATAATCAATGAGACTCATGAGAAAAGGGTTAAAACTCAGTACAGTAAAGTTGTCCGTCCTTGAGTCTTTTCTTAAGGCGACCTTGTCTTGGTCTATGACCAAGATAAAGACGCCTTGGGGGTAGGCAAATTCAATTCTATGTGGTATGGTCCCTTTATAGTGAAATGAGTGTTAGGAAAAGGGGCTTATGAATTAGTTGATTTTGAAGGGAACAAGTTGGCGAAGCCCCAAAATGGGCTCTACCTCAAGAAGTACTTTGCTTAGGTTACGGCCGAGTGAATGGCTTCTTTGTATATTTTGTATTTTTGTACATATTTTATCGGGAGTTTTTGTGATATCGACAATTTTTTGATTTTCTTTAGCAGGTGTTGATGGATGACTTGGTCTATTTCAAATTCGTCAATGGTGCTAGTCGGCACACTTGGAATCTCGCTTCCGTAGCTTGGGTGATTTATTATCCAACTGGTCAGTTGATGGTGTCAAGGGGAGTATGTATTGGTTCAGTGTCAAATAATATTTCTGAATATATTGCTGTCATTAATTTACTATCCGAAGTTATTTCTTATGGAATTGATTCGTTGGTAGTGTATCTTGACTCACAGCTGGTAGTGTCACAATTGAATAACATTTATCGGGTTCGGGATCCTTATTTATATCACCAATTTTTTAGATTGAGGATGTTGCAAAGGTCATTTGTTTTTATTACTTATTTGCGCATTCCACGATTTGAAAATTCATTAGCAGATTCTATCACTAATCAAGCATTAGATTGGCATATCATTCATTCATCAAGATAAACAAAACATCAAAAAACTGGAACTGTATATATATATCATAAAACCGCCCGTGTGTACATAAAGTGTTTCAAAAATAATATACAAAATCGGGACTAAATTCCCATAATCATGTCCAGTCTATCTATGACCCAGTTCAGGATGAGCGGCTAAGAAGGTGACCACTGCTTTGGCCACACGCTAAAGAATGCGAACCCAGTCTCGTGGTACTCCTACCACATCACGCTGCATCTCCTCAAG
Source organism: Pinus taeda (assembly GCA_000404065.3). NCBI lineage: Eukaryota > Viridiplantae > Streptophyta > Pinopsida > Pinales > Pinaceae > Pinus > Pinus taeda. The sequence continues at coordinate 169,646 of APFE031757064.1, read as the reverse complement.
TAGATCTTCTATGGCCACCATAGGTACTTGGTGAGTCAACCTCACCAAGTTTCTTTGGACTGCATATAAGACCCTCTCTGTCTCAGCATCTGGAACATGAACACTATATTAGTATTTTAATCCCATCAAAAATATTTCTAACTTCATTCTCATATTTAAAAAACACATAAAAATATTAAAATTGATAAAAAAGTTGAAAAATGGTTGCCTATCTCTCCCCATGCGGCATTTGGTGGCAGCACCAAATCTGGATCTCCTCTAAAATCCATGCCAACATAGGGATAGTCGTCCACAGTGATGATTTCTTGTTCCCACCAGGAGAAGAACTCATCATCAAAAGCAGTCCTGGGCACATCCCCACCTCCAAGGCATTTCATCAGGTCGGCCCACCTACCCATCCAAGGATCCTGGGGGCTACTAATAGAACTGATACTCTAGGGCGCAACCTAGGAACCTTCTCAAAGAAGAAGGAGCATAAAATGGTCCCATATCCGAAATTTTTGGTCTACCCTTTCTTAATGGAGGACAATTGGCTCTTCATATTGGTAAGAAGAGGTGTACACCAGTCAAAAATAGTGGTGAGACACTCCAAAGCCAAGCTCATGGACACTTCTGAGACTTAGTGCAATGAGGATGATCTGTTTATCCTAGCTATGGTGAACAGTAAGATCCTTAGGGACAAGCTCTCCACATGTTTTATTGGGATTTGGCTTCGAATTTTCTCCAGATGCCCAGGACAGTATATATGTACGCAGTCTTCCACTGAAAGACTACCTCATGTCCAGTCAGTGGAATGTACAACTTCTCCTCTTCGGGAGAGACCAGTGATAAAGTAGATATCCTATACCTCTATCCTCAAAGGCATTTGATCAATCATAAATGCATCATCTTCGATACTCCAATAGTGGATTAACATTTCAAGCAAGCAGGTGTTGGCCTTCATATTGGGCATTTTGAAAAATTTCAATAAGCCACATCCCCTCAATGCATCTAAGGCCTACTGATCATTCATAACTTCATTGTCAATGGTAGTATGCTCCCTCTCTCTCCATGTGATTGTGATCTTGAAAGAAAATTAAGTTTCAACAGTTAGTTTTTTGTGTATAAATTTCAAACCCCGTATATCTGGGTCCCTTTCATACATAGTCATGTGTAGGGCTTGCGTGTACGTAGGTTTATAATATCCAACCTGTGTATACGCTGCGATGAAATTTTTAACATAAATTCCTACGGTCAAATCTCAATTAAAATTTCTAAAAACAATCATAAAGGAATGCAAGCTAGAATTGGGGGTTACCTGATGATTTTGATCCAATTTGAACGGTCCAATTCTTTGGGGGGCAAGTTTGCTCTTTTTTCTCCACATCTTTTGCTCTCAACACAAATGGTACAAATGGTGAGTCAAAATGTCATTTTATAGCTTTGAAAATGTCAATTTTTTTCAAAACTTCATTTTTTTCGTCTCATGAATCTTTTAACTTATGAGCTTGGATTTTCGGGAATAGGTTGTTTTTTCAAGACTTTTGGACGCTTCTTCAGAAACTTCATATCGGTTCCATGACCGTTGACCCGTCATGGCAGGTATCATTTACTCACTGGCATATAGGCTAGGTAAACCATTTTTCCGTTGCATTTTGCATACTAGCTTCCATTTGTCGATACACTTGCCATAAGGGTCGATCCCATCATGTTATGGTTAGTAAACCATGTTCACTCATCAGTTTTTAAATCATGACATGATGGTAGAGCCATCCTTTACATGGGAATCGTAGTTAGCACCCCATTGACATTGGTTGCCCATGTTGTTTTATTGAGTAGGCTCGGGAGTCCTCTCTAGTCCCGCCATGACTTGTGCATTGAAGACTCATTCCTCTTTGCTTCTTCGCTTCATTCTGGCCTTATACCCTAGAGGCTCGTTTGTGTTGAGTTGTGCTACTGCATTGCATTTTGACCATTTGCACCTTTTGGACTTGAGCCGGCTTCACTTGGATTCGTGTTTTAAGCCACTTTTTGACCATGTCTTCTACAAACTTAAACTTGCAATCCCTTAACTTCTGCAACTTGACATACCCTCTGACCCATGGAAGGAACAACTCTTTGAGTGTCCTTGACCAGCTTCACCTCCCTGCATTGAGCATAGGATTGTTCCCATCCTAGGAACTAGATCATCTGTTTCACTGACACTCATTCTTTCCACTGTACTATAGCATTCTTTTATTATTTTTCCAGCTTAAAGAAAAAGACAATAAAATTATATATTCCAAAAAGAGCAGGAACGGGACAAAATTTCCATATATTGTTGGCAGCTAGAGTGAGTTGTGTCGCCCTTGAACAAAGCACTCAAATAAAGTCTCTCCTCCATTTGGGTGGGATTTAGTTTGACTTAGATACGCATTAACCTTGTTATTGAGTCAATTCTCCTCCGATTGGTTATCTCTTAAAATCATATGGAGAGTTCGTTCGTGCCTCCTGCATGACCAACTTATATAGAGTTATCATATGCTGCCACATAGTCATCATTGAGTCGTTCTTTTGTTCAAGGGAAGTAAGCCTGAGTCGGCCTCTCTACGGTGTCTCTTGACCTATTTTTCAGTCGACCATCCCTGGTTGTCAGCGTCTTGTTTGTTATCGCATCAGTTATATTGGTCCTTTACTCATGTCGGTTTTAGAAGGTCTCCATTGATTTCTTGCTGGCGGGTCTTGTCCTTATCGACGACGAAATATTACTCTGAGGGTAGGCCTAGAGCCACACCCTAGCCCTATTTTCATTATTGATAGGTCACCTTGTGCTCAGCATCAATCAGTACCATGGGTCTTTGACTGAGTGGTTTCCCTTATGTTCCACATCAACTTTCATTATTGGTTTCCATTTGACCCTATTGGTGGATTCCTCGCCTTTGTGTCAACTTTCATTATTGGTTGGTTCAGAGGGATTCTATCGTGTGCTAGCTACATCTTGTGTACGCCAAAAATGTGCTTCAGTCGGGTTACTACATCCTTTTCATCCAATTCCTTCCACATTATTGGCCTATGGGTTACACTTGCACTAGATTGATGAAGGATGCCTTAATCTCTTCCTTCTAGCGAATCTTTTCCTATTGACTACAACTCATTGCTCTGGGGCAAAGATCTAGAGTCCATTCGGTAGGACCTTGGGGTTTGCAGTCATTAGTGGCAAATCCTTCGCTATCGATAGTGGGAAACCATCATTGTCCCCTAATTGGTAGATTCTTCCAGGTCTTCGACCCCAGCTCATTTACTCGCACTTGTTAGATTGTACTGGGTACCTTGACTCTCATTATCATTATCGGTAAGTAGTCTCATGTTTGTTAACGATATACATCAATGATCGGTAATCAAACGATTTCTCACATGGTCGACTTTAGATCATTTATTCCCATTGTGTAGAAATGTACCATGGCAGTGGGTGAAGACCTCAGGTTGCATCAGTGTTCTTTGGTTCACTGGTCAGTTGCTCGTGTTGCTGCTAGTTGATACCATCCACACTATATGTTGCAGTCCTTCATAGAGACATCTTATATGCTAGCATCTGGGTTTCGATGTAGTATCATATTATTCCATCATGTTCATTTGGTACTATTGGGATCAGTTTTTGACATCAGTGATCAACTTCATCTTACAACTTCATTGATCATCTTTTTATATGTGATATTCAGACATGTACTTGTTCGATCACGATCAGATGATCCATTATGTACTTTTAGTCCTTTATACTTGTATACATATTGGATCCACTTGTACTTGATATGTGGACATGCTTTACTTTCTCTGAGCATGGGTATACCCACCTCAGACAGTTGTTTCTTTCTGATCTTCTTTTTGATGGCTTGGTAGGTTGAAATCTAGTGAAGTCCTTCTCAGGTTTTGACAGGTTTCCTTTCCATATACTTAATACATTTCAGCCATCATGTTCCCCTTCTGACCTCATATATTGGGGGGCATCTGTTATAGCTCCAAATATCACCCTTGGTATTTGTGATGTTTGGTTTATGGCCTAGGGAAACCCCTTCTTCCAGACTTGGTCCAAATATTTTAAAAACAGTGTTTTACTTCCTATACGCTACTTTTCCCTGTGATAAAAGCATGTACACGTGGGTTAGTCAATACCCAACCCATGTATATGTGTTAAAACACTTAAAAAATTTAAATTTCTTTAATTATTGGTGGAGATCACAGGTTTTACCTATTGATTACCTCCTAGTGCCCGTGGCCCAATTGTTCCCAACTGTGTCCCAACTAAAAAACTAATTTGGGAGAAGTATAAAAAGACTTCAATGGGAAGGCCTTGAGGAGGAGAGAAATGATAGAATTACTATACTGATATTATCCCTTGATCAAGTCTGAAGTGTCCTTGTGCTTCAAGCACTTCCCCAAGTTTACGAAACCCTTGTTTCCTTGAGTGTTGATATTCTTTCACTTGTTGGAGATATCATGGTACTGGTTATGGAAGGAGGTTGTTGGAGACTGGGACTGGAAGGACCTGGAGGACAATTCCGCTTAGAGCTCGAAGAGGAAGACTGAGGTGAACTCTTTCCATGTTTATTATAGTTTTATGCAATAAAAAGAAACGTTGTCTTGTTCCTGAGATCGACTTTGCTTATGCATCAAATGTTATTGTTATGGTTTATGTATGACTGACTATTTTGGTGTATAACTAACCATCTATTTATATGATATAAAGTTGATTTCACTATAATGATTTATTTATATGCTGCTATGTGTATTCAAATTGGTTGATTTGCAGATTCGTAGGTCTTCAAGAGTTGCAAAGGGTTTGAACCCTGGCTGGAACTATCCAAACGAAGGACATCCGGGTATGTTCATCCTTGCATAGTTAGTTTATTTAAGCATGTTTCCTGAGTGTTATGCATGTTTCTTGTTGTAGATTACTCCTACTCTGATAGGGTTCTGACCCAAAGCCCTAGGGGACTTATTCCCTCAACAATATGAAAGCATCAAAAGACAATACAAGCATATGGAAAAAGCATTGAACACTTTATTAGTGAAAGGAAACATTACAACCCAATTTGTTTGATTTAGCATCACTCCTCTAGTCCAATCCCATCCTCTCCTCACAATAAGCAAGAGAATTTGACATCATTACAATACTTGCAATAAACTCATCTCATACCAACAACATCTCCCTACTGTTCAATAATTTCAAGCCCCTGATCTCTTAGATGAGTGATCTATTTATAGGTGAGTGAAGGAGGTTATGGCATCAATGGTGATAATGAATGCCTCTCTAAATTTAGAAATCAGTTCCATGGAAGAAGGGATAGGGGATTGATGTTTCCTGATTCCCTTCCTCATCCAAATGTTAACTCAAAGGAGCAGGTGGCATTGAGAAACTTTTAGAGACTTCCAATGGATAAGGAATCTTCAAACCCTCAAGGAAGTTCACTCAAATTCGCCCAGCGCAGGCTAAAGAGAGACCAAGTGCATTCCAATGCACACTGACAGTGTATTGGCTACACTCCAGTGCGCCCTGGTAGTGTATCTACCTACACTGATCCACCCTGGTAGTGTACTGGGCTGCACTGTAGTGCACCCTGTTAGTGTACTGGGCTGCACTGCAGTGCACCCTGTTAGTGTACTGGGTTGCACTATAGTGCACCCTAATGAAGGCTTACCTGCATTGATCTTCTTACAGGCAGTTTTTGGATGTTTTTAGTGATGGAACTTCTTGGGAAGTGAGGTATTCTAATGTTTAAATTCTACTAGGGCATGTAACAACTGCATTAGGGGTTTATGAGCCCTAATAGTATCGATCTGTAACTTTGGGTTGATGTGCCCATATGGATCTGTAACAGTTGCCCCCTAAAGTAAGAAGTCGTAAATATATATGTCGAGTAAAATGCTTTATCACGAGAAGAGGAGGTTTCGAAATGGAAGGTGACCTGCATCAAATACAATACATATATCATGATAATTTGATCTTTCTCATGAACTAGCTGAGGTAACGCATACCCATGCTTAGCTTATAAACTTTCATTACATGTACAAATATAGTCTCTACAGATATAGACCCATGAATGGTTGACCATGAATGTAAGGCCATTGTACATTTGACTTAGTACTCCTGAAAATATCGCAGCCCGAATGGATGAAACTAGATCCAGGGTCTTCAATCTCGTTCAATCTTTTTCTCAAGTACAAGTCTAACCATGTGAATAGATGTTCTAGAAGTCGAACATGGAAAGACATCATCTGATTACCAGCCAATGATGTGAGTCGTTAACAGACGCGAGAGGGATCACCGATAATGTTAATGACCCTCAAGGTACTACAGTACTTTTCACATGGTGTGAATAAATGATTTGATGTCGAACACCATACAAAGTCTTTTGGTCGAAGGCCATTGATGTCAACCTATCGTCGGAAGCGAGAAACCTGTCATTGATGTATGCAAGCTTCAAGGTACTGAAGGGTGTTTCTAAGTCAACTTCTTGAATTATGTGTTGATGTCGACAAGAAGCGACTCGTCAGAGGAGGGCCTTGATGTATCCCACATCAACGACACGAAACGAGGTAAATGATTTTGGAGATAAGAATCGACTTACAACACAAGGTTCAGGAATGGTGGTCATGAAAATGAAGGTTTACGGTATTGCAAAGGATGAAGTTTGAACTTAATGACTTCTCTTGAACATATCGGCGACACTGAATGAATTGGCAGTATTGACTCAAAACCAAAGTAATGGATGGTGTGATAGACCATAGGTATGATAACCGTCAAGCAGATAACCCAACCCAAATAGTCTAAATGAATTGGTAGCATTGACCCAAAACAAAAGTGATGGATGGTGTGATAGACCATGAGTATGATAACCGTTAAGCAAATAACCCAACCGAAATAGTCACAAAGATGAAGTGAAAGTGTCATGTTCAAGAGCGACTTGCTACCATAAATTTTCCTCGGCTTTTTCCCATTTCCCCAGTCATTGCTGACCAGTACCTCTTTATTTTTTATCAAGCTTGAGGAAGATAACATATTCTTGTTGTATAATTTCACCCTTCAGGCGAATCCATCATTATTTGATGCTTTAATGAGTCTAGCAAAGGTAAAACTCATCCTTGTCTAGATGGACAAGTTTGTCACTATTTGATGTTTTTACCAAGTTTAACGACAAAGATAACTTGGTCCTTTTCATGTTTAGAGAGTTTGAAAAGCTACAAAAAGAAAACTCCACAAGTTATTTTTCGTAAGTTAATCTCTCAAGTCTAAAAAAGCATAAAATAATACATTAGAGATATCATTTCCAATCTGTTAACGAACTGGAAAGGACAAGCACTCAACAATCTTTTCATATTTAGAGAGTCTGAAAAGATCTTAAAGAGGAATCCATTTTGAGGAATGAGTGGTGTGTAGGATAGCAATTGGTTCCAGTGATGTTGGAACTTCTCAAAACATGTTGATTTATGTGAAGATGCTGGCTAATAAGATCACTCATTGCAATTCCTCAAAAAAGGTAAAACAACCAAGTGAAAGCGTATGATCGGCCAAAGGGATGGTGGCGATGGGATGAAAACAACCAAGGCTCATCTAACAAAAGAGGCTGATAAAATGGCAATCACGAGGGTTAAAAATGGAAGTGGGTTCATTTTAGACAAGCTTGAACCATATGGAACTATGCTTGGATTCAGTTTCATGTTTACACAAGCTTGAATGGAACAACTATGCTTGGATTCAGTTTCATTTTTACACAAGCTTAAAATGAAAAACTATGCTTGAGATTTGTTTACATGCCCCCAGCATGATAAAAGGGAGAGTCTCCTGTAACCAAATGGAAGTCGCTGCAATGAAGTAGGATGGTTATCCAATAGATTTTTGGCTTTGTCCAGATAGGGACAAAGGTGAATGGGTTGAAAAGGTACAAAAAGTAAACTCCACATAACCTGCAGGGAAACTTAACTTTACCATTAGGTGCATGCCCCCCAAACTTCATTACATTCACCTAAGTAGACTACTCATGGCTATCAAGTGGATGGAATGAAGGTTCATTTACGAGATCAATTGAACAGACTCGACTGGGATTTTACGAGATCTAATCAAAGACTCAACTTGGAACGTGGGGCCTTGTTTCATTTTTAAATGAGCTTGACACAAGACAAGAAACTTTGCTCAAATTCCTTGTTTCATTTTGTAACGAGGTTGACACAAGACAAGGAACTATCCTCATATTCCTTGGTTTCATTTTTTAACGAGGTTGACACAGTAAAAGAAACTATCCTCATAATCTTAGTTTCATTTTTTAACGAGGTTGGCACAATACCTGGAACTATCCTCATGATCCTGTTTCATTTTTTAATGAGGTTGACACAGTAAAAGAACTATCCTCATTTTCTTTGTTTCACTTTTTAATGAGGTTGACACAACAAAAATAAAACTATCCTCATATTCCTTGTTTCATTTTTTAACGAGGTTGGCATAAGACAAGGAACTTGTGGTTCATTTTTTAAAGAGGTTGACACAGTAAAAGAACTATCCTCATATCCTTGGTTTCATTTTTTAATGAGGTTGAAACAAGACAAAGAACTATCCTCATACTCCTTGTTTCATTTTTTAACAAGGTTGACACAAGACAAGGAACTCTTCTTGAACTTTCGATCACAACTCATAAAAGGTCATGAAGGAGAGATCTGGTTCCAATGCCCCCAGTACATGATGTACAACATCACTGAATTGATCATCAGTTGATGTAGGTATGGAACAGGTTGCCACATAATTAACCCATGGTGGGGATGATACCATTGGTACAAAAGGACCATTTAGGGAATATGGTTGACTAGGAGCCATATTTGGACCGGGAAATGAAAGCTGGTCAACAATGCCAATTCTGCCTTCATGCAGGAAAGACATCACTCGAAAGAGTGTGGAAACAATAGCTCCCATGCCATAAGCATAGTCACGCCCAAGAACTAGATTAAAATCTAAAGAGCCTGGGACTACCATCACATTCAGATAAACGATTTTTCCTCCAAAAGTAATAGGTAATTGAGGGAGGATCCCTAATGGTCGATTGGTTCCTCTGTTAAAACCCAACAAATTCTTTGTAACAGGCACAAGCGGTGGCAAACCAAGCGCATGTCAAGCAGTTGAGGAAAGGATACTCATTGATGCACCTTCATCCATAATAGTGCCAGATACAATCATATTACAAACTCGTACTATGATCTGGAAAGGCACATAATAAGGAAGGCGGAATCCTGCCAGTCGATTCCAATCAAAGGAAGTGACTAGATGACTTGGAGGGGGTACCGTAGAAACGGAAGAATTAACCCCTTGAGTTACAAGAGTGGGAGGATTTTCCTCCTGTCTTGATGGAACAGGAGGACTACCCCCAAGCTCATTAGAATCTAAAGAAACAAAAATAACTTGAGTGGTATCACATTCACTCTCTTCGAGAAAGGTATGATTTTCGGAAGGTGAAATCGAGTCAACTATTACCTCGACCTGTTGATTTAGGTCATATATTCAGAGAGAGTGGCTTCGACTGACGGTGGATTTTGGTCAGTCAATTCATCAACTAGTGAAGGATTTAGGGAGCATTTCCTGTAACCAGATGGAAGTCGCTAAGTGAAGCAGGACGGTTATCCAACACTTTTTTGGCTTCATCCAGATAGGGACAAAGGTGAATGGGGTGATTCCCTTCACATAACCTACATGGAAACTTAACTTTACTCTTCTTTCCATGAACTTTACTACCACTAGTTGATGGTGGTTCACCAACATGATCTCGAGAAGTTGATGACACGGGATGTTGTGAACGAGAATACCATTCTTCTAAGATTTGAGGATATCAGGACAATTTTGAAGAAGATGGTCTCCCGCACAAATTTTACATGGATATCGAACTTCGTGAGGCTTGATGGATGATTTCTCATCAGATGTTGCATTCAAAGCAATGGTTTCTTGGTTTCCCCTTTGTTGAATTTGCTTCTTCTTCTTCTTCTTCCCTTTCTTTTTCTTCTTAGCCACCTGGTTACTAGTACCAATACTTTCACCAAGTGAAGGGGAAGAAGGGCAGGAAGAAACAAATGAGGAAGAAGGAAAAGGGTCAACTTTAGGATCAACTGGAGGTTGATTTTGTCCCGTTGAAGGTGTACTCAATTGTGGAGAAATCACAACATTTTTGAACCAAGGAGGTTTAAAACAACCACACTGGCAAGCCAATGGTAAATCTCAGAAGGGACAATGTAGCCATATAAGGAGCACCAATATTTCCAAAAGGAGGAAAAGGATTAGGATTCCCATCAAAAGGAATTTCTTGATCTGTGGACTTCGGATTTGTCGCCATATGTTTCAACCTAAGATCAACTAAGGAGCGAGCGTGGAGGATGTTATCCATGGTAAATTAATTTTATTTTAATCAAAGTACCATAATGAAAAAAAAGAGGGATAATCTAGGAAAAAAGGTTTACCAAGCAACTGTGAACTACAGAATACATCCTTGCGAACCAAGAAGTACGGGTAGGCAATCTCCTTGAATTTTGTGTTCGGTGTATCACAATGTACAAGGCGGCTGACTCAGTTACCTAAGGATGGATAGCAACCTAGAGTTGTCCTCCCATATATACCCTAAGGTACGAGGAGGCCCAGTCCATATAAGCGTTGTCTAATGCTAAACCGCACAGTGAGAGCATTCCCATATACTTTACATATTGTAACACCGCCTATATACCCGAAGGTACGTGGATGAGCTACGATATACTCACGTATGTGGAATGAGGTATCACACTCAGGATGTATTGCAGACAAGTTAGCATCAGCTGCTTTGTTTTATGACGCCAGAACACGTCTTTAGCTTAGACCTCTAAATGTTTTTCGTTAGGTGACAATGATCCATTAGGTAAATTCAGATAAATTTTAAGTTGATCTTCCTTAGAATTTTCCTTTCAAGGTTCACCACGTAATGTATGTTTGAAAGTCCTAAACTGCAACTAATATGATAAGAATTCTTTCCATTCAATTTAACAATGAAAATCCTTAGCTAGTAGGGATAGAGCAATCAAGTCTTTGACAAAGAGCAAAGAGCACAACTAATGCAATTTCCATAGCTATTCCTTTCAAGAATTCACAAACTACAATATGAACGATGCATGTTTTTCTTTTCAAATACCTTAATGTTATGATGAACAAAAAGGAAATATGCACAATCGATCAAAAATTTCTTTTCATAAAAATGACGATTTTGAGACAATTTCCTTTCAAGGAAAGGAAGAATTTACGACATGTTTGATTTCAAAGAAATGAGGAATTACAACTTTCGAAGAAAAGACAAACCATATGCACATATAAATCAATTGATCTTTTATTAATGAAGACTTTACAACAATTCAGTTTTCAAAGGAAAAGACGACTTTACAACACTTTCTTTCGACAAAGATCAATTGACCAAAAACTAACTTTGACTATAGACTGATAATGACAAAGAAAGCTTTAAAGAAACATTAATCAATCCAATCAAAGTAGGCTGGCTAAGGAGATGAAAAGACTGTTTTCAGAGATAAGACATCATTGATTTTCAACAAGCAAGCAATCATAAGAATTTTTTCAAAACTCAATTCAAAGGTGGGAATTTAACCTATGGTTGATTAGCGCAAGTCATAGAGGGGCTAACTGTGCTGCAGAGCACTGGCTCTCAGTAAAGACTGCGTCGATTTCAAAACTGATCAGCGTAGGTCAAAGAGGGCCAATCTACACTAATTAGCACAGGTCGAAGATGGCCAAACTATGTTGATTAAAATATTTCAATGTCAATCAGCGCAGGTCAAAGAAGGCCTAACTACCCTGCATAGCATTGTCTCTAAGGCTAGCGTGTGTTGATTCCTGTGAGGCCACTAATGAGTCATCTAACCTCAAATTTCAACCAAAATTCAATGCAAAATGTTGAGTTACAACAAGCAAAGCATGTCAAGGTGTCTAAGGAGGTGGATAAGCTACTAGGAAAGGTAATCTCTCCCCAGCTAAGTCACCAATTTGTTTTGGGAAATTTTAATGTTCTTGGATAAACGCCTAACCCTCTAGACTAGTAGCTTAATATAGAAACAACAGTACAACACATTCTTCACCTTTTCTATAAACAATAGATAAAATAAGAGAATAGAAAACCTACTTGTAGCTTCTGCTTGTTCCTTATCTCCTTTGACCAATTTTGTTGCTCCTTCTCGTACTTAAGCCGCTTGAGAAGTACCTACACACAGACAGAAACAAAAACCCATCAAAGCATATGATCATGATCTATTGATTAAACATAACATGGAATCAAGTACATGATAAGCATATGAAAGCATCAAAAGACAATACAAGCATATGGAAAAAGCTTTGAACACTTTATTAGTGAAAGGAAGAGTTACAACCCAATTTTCCTGATTCAGCATCACTCCTCGCCTAGCACAGGTCAAAGAGGGACCAAGTGCGTTGCAATGCACACTGACAGTGTATTGGCTGCACTGCAGTGCACCTTGTTAGCGTACTGGGTTGCACTGTAGCGTACCCTAATGAAGGCCTACCTATGTTGATCTTCTTAGAGGCAGTTTTTGGATGTTTTTCAGTGATGGAACTTCTTGGGAAGTGAGGCATTATGATGTTTAACTTCTTTTAGAGCATGTAACAACTACATTAGGGGTTGATGGGCCCTAATAGTATCGATCCGTAAGTTGGGGTTGATGTGCCCAAATGGATCTGTAACAGTTGCCCCCTAAAGCATGAAGTCGTAAATATATATGTCGAGTGAAATTCTTTATCACGAGAAGAGGAGGTTTCGAAGTGGAAGGTGACCTGCATCAAATACAATACATATATCATGATAATTTGATCTTTCTCATGAACTAGCTGCGGTAAGGCATACCCATGCTCAGCTTATAAACTTTCATTACATGTACAAATATAGTCGTCTACAGATATAGACCCATGAATGGTTGACCATGAATGTAAGGCCATTGTACATTTGATTTAGTACTCCTAAAAATATCGCAACTCGGATGGATGAAACTAGATCCAGGGTCTTCAATCTCGTTCAATCTTTTTCTCAAGTACAAGTCTAACCATGTGAATAGATGTCTTGAAGTTTAACATGGAAAGAAATCATATGATTACCAGCCAATGATGTAAGTCGTTAACAGACGCGAGAGGGGTCACCGATAATGTTGGCATTATGATTCAAGTGTTGTCCTTGATGGCAACTCACTCAGAGGAATGATACAGGTGATGGCAACTCACTCAAAGGAAAGATCATAGTGCAGCAGGTAAATAGAGAGATATACGCAAGTTGACCACGATGAAAGTGCGTATATACGCGGGTTAGCGGAGCAGAAGGAGCGTACACGTATACATGCGGGTTAATAGAAGTAAAGGCGCGTACATGTTGGAAATCATGGTTTTGGTCCGTGGTATTTAGTCCATAGTATTTGGTCCAAAGTGACGACCCCAAGTATTGGGTTAATGGTATTGTTTCTACATGGTTTTGGACCATGCTATTGAGAGAAGCCTAACCTATATAAGGATAAGATCATTAGACAAAAT
>APFE031757064.1:123262-135185 GCA_000404065.3 Pinus taeda | reverse complement strand
TTTGTTTCTCACCGGTGAATGAGAGTGCAGTGTGCATCAGTAATTCTGATTACAGGGGCAAGTGCTGAACGTCCCCATCTGGAGGATAGGGTCCTAATCCTCTGCCAACAGAGCGTCCATTATTTTGCTTTTCAGATTTGTAGTTTTAATTAATTATTTTCATTTTAACAAGTACTGTAATGACATAGTGTAAGAATTACGTATACTACAGCTTTCGATGCTTTTAGACTTTAAGTACATACAGTACGCAGTGCCTTTGAAATAAAAAGACTTTCCCTGGTCGACAATTAATGTGGTACTTGAATGTTTAATTTATAAACAATTCAACTAGCCAACAATGGGTGTCTAGGATCTGTTCGATTTCTAGAGGCTTCATTGGGGGGATTTGTTTAATCCACGAACCATTCTCATTCTAGGTGTCTTTTGTTCGTATTTCCAAACTGTCTTCTTCATCTGCCGCAATGTAGGTGTATAGATCCGCCACATTGAAAATGGGTGAAATTCTAATACTTGGGGGTAACTACAACTCATAAGCATTCGCAGAAAACTTCTGAATAATCCTGCAAGGCCCAACTATTTTCCATTTCAACTTGTTGTATTCGCCATTAGGAAACCTCTCCTTGCATAGCTGTGCTAATACCAGGTATCCTACGTTGAATTGTACCTCCTGCCTTTTCAAATATGCTTTCTATTTGTATCTTTGGTTGTTGTCTTGTAATTTTAATTTCACCTGTTCATGAAGATCACTAATTTCCTTTGCGAAATCTTCACCATCAACACTCCTGTGCTCCAACTGACCCAAATCTCATAACTCATGTACTCCACATGGGTGCATTCTGTATAGGATCTGGAAAGGAATATTGCCCGTGCTTTTGTTGGGTGTATCGTTATAAGAAAATTCCACTTGTGCAAGCACACGATCCCACTGTTGATAATTTTCTCCAACCAAAATCCTCAATAAATTTCCCAGACTTCAGTTCACCACTTCGATTTGACCATTGGTTTGCGGATGATAAGCTAAGTTGAAATTTATTTTGCTCTCTAATCTTTTCCATAACGTTTGCCAAAAATGTCCTGTAAACTTAACGTCTCGGTATGAAACAATAGACTTCGACAAGCCATGTAATCTGACTATCTCCATGAAGAAAAAATTTGCTACATGTGTGGCGTCACTGGTTTTCCTACATGGAATGAAATGTGCCATTTTGCTGAAACGTTCCACCACCACCATGATGGAATCAAATCCCTGTTGTGTCCTCAACAGACCTAAGACAAAGTCTAAACTGATTGAGTCCCATGGTCTGTTTGGAATAGATAAGGGCGTATAGAACCCTGTGTTCTGGCTATGTCCCTTTGCAAGCCGACACACTTTGCATCTAGTCACAAACCTCTATACATCTTTGTGCATCTTCGGCCACTAGTAAAAGTGGCTCAACTGATCAAGGGTCTTGTCTATGCAAAAATGCCCGATTAAACCTCCATTATGCTTTTCCTAGATTAAGTTCTCTCTCATAGAACATTCCAGAATACACAACTTCCCTCCTTTGAACAATAACCCTTCCTGCATATTATAGTTTAGCCATCAACTGTTATCTCTCAACAATGGATTTTTGCAAGCCTCATAAGCTTCCTTAAAATCTACATCTACCTCATACAAGTCTTTAAGATGTTCAAATCCTAATACTTGTATCGTACTTTCCTGTAGGATCAAATTCCTCCTTCTTAATGCATTTGCCACTTTGTTGGCTTGACCGCTAATGTGTTTCAACACAAACATAAAAATCTGCAGGTATTCCACCCACTTCACATGTTTATGGTTCAGCTTATGCTGCTGCATAATATACTGCAACACAGAGTTGTATGAAAATAAGACAAATTCATTGGACAACAGATAATGTCTCCAATGCTTTAGCGCTTGAAACACTCTATAAAATTCCTTGTCATAAGACGTGTACTTCTACCTACTTTTAGTTATTTTCTCACTGAAATAGGCTACTAGCTTGTTCTCTTGGCTTAGTACTGCACCAATGGCTGTCCCACTAGCATCACAACAAATATGAAAAAGTTTGTTAAAGTCTGGTAATCTCAAAATTGGTTTCTGAGTAATTTTCCGTTTGAGCAACTGAAAACTTTTCTCTACCATTTCTATCCAATGGAAAGGTTGATTTGCCTTCTTAATGGTGCCCACCATGGGTGCACAAATCCCACTTAAATATTTAATAAATTTCCGATAAAAAATCACCAATCCATGAAAACTCTGTACCTCAAACAAACTTTTGGGAGACGACCAGCTAACTATGGCTGCAACCTTTTCTGGATCCATTTTTATTTCATTCTCGGAAATCACAAATCCCAAATAAATTAACTCTTTCTTGAAAAAAGAGCATTTCTTCAAATTTATTAGTAATTTATTTTGTTCCAATTTTCCCAATACATACCTCACGTGTCAAAAATGCTCTTCCTTCAACTTGTTGAATATAAGTATATCATCCAGATATACAATCCCAATGAATTCCTTCAGCATCTCATTCATCAACCACATGAACATGCTGGGGGCATTGCTCAATCCAAATGGCATAACTAGCCATTTGTACAAGCCTTCATTAGTCTCGAAAGTTGTCTTCCACTCATCACCTTCTCGAATTCTGGTTTGGTGGTAGCCACTTTTCAGGTCTATCTTTGAAAAGTACGCTGCTCCACTCAAACAATCCATCATATCATCCATCCGAGGTAAGGAAATTTGTACCTGATAGTGATCTTTTTAATGGCCTAGGAATCCGTCCACATTTGCCACTCACCTCCTTTCTTGGGAGCTAAAATGGTTGGAACTGCAGAAGGGCTTAAACTCTCCCGAATCAGTCCTTTATCCAACAACTCCTGCACCTGCTTCTCGATTTCTTAATTGTCCTTTGGACTCATCTGGTAGGTGGCCTTGTTTGGTAAACTGGATCCTAGAATAAAATCAATATGGTGACTAATGCTCTGCTTCGGTGTTAATTTGTCTGGTAGATTGTCTACCATAATATCACAAAATTCTTGCAGCATGTCCTATATCTCCTTAGGTAAGTCAGTGACTTCAGTATGGAACAATACTGGTTTTGGCCTTCACGCAACTGCATACTTAACTTCATCATCCTCCATCTATTGCAAAAACTCTTTTCCGCCTAACGAGTAGTGCTTTTGTCCCACTAGTTTCTGCATCATCCTCTTCCTTCGTGGACACTAACATATGCTTTATCCCATCTTTAACAAACTTGTAACAATTTGTTTCCCTATCATGGATGACCTTCCTATCATACTGCCATGGTCTACCGAATATAATTTGGCACACATCCATAGCCATGATATCGCAAGTCACACTGTCCTTATACTTGCCAATATGAAAGTCTACTTCACACTGCTCATCGACCAGTAGTTGGTGACCTTTCTGTAACCAAGACGCCGTATATGGAGTTGGGTGCTTTAACTTCTTCAAACCCAATTTTCCCACCATTTCAGTAGCTACCAAATTATCAGTACTTCCATTGTCTATAATTAATTTGTAGCATTTCCCATGCGACTTGCACACAGTCCGAAACAATTCTTTTCTTTGTGTTTGATTAGCTACTTCCTTAGCTAGTTTTAATAATACCTTGTTCAACACCAAGGCTTCCCCGATTTCTGGCATATTTTCCACCTCCTGTGGTGGTCCCTCCAGTTCATCGAGTTGAGTGACATATGCTCCCATCTACCTAGTTTGTTCATTTTCAGGACATTCACAGGACCTGTGTCCCCACTTGTGACGCTTGTAACACTGATAGGCATTTCCTTTGCCTCTGCCATTACCTCTTCTTCACTAGTATGACCTTCCTCCTCTGGTGTTACCTTCCCTTTCACTCTGTTCCGAAGTCTTCGAACTACTACCCTCTTCATTACTGTTAGCAGTCCTACCTCTGCCAAAGGTCTGTCCCTGACCTCCACTAGAACCACATCCTCTTCTGGCATTTTGTTTCCTAGCAATTTTTTCCTGCACCTTCAAAGCACTCTGATAAGCTTCCTCTATGGTCTTAAGGGAAAGAATACTAATTCTGTCTAGGATCTCCATCCGTAGACCATTTACAAACCTCGTTGTTTTCTCAAGGGTATCTTCAACATAACTAGTTCTCTGGTTAAATTTATAAAATTCTTCAATATATTCTTTCACGATCAGCATTCTCTACCTCAGGTTCTGTACTTGTCTATAAAGGGAAATCTGATAATCTTTAGGCATAAACTTGCTCTTCATTCTAGCAACCATCCTATCCCATTTTTTAATCAATGGTTTGTTTAATCTCTTCCTTTCTGCTTGTACACTGTCCCACCATAGTGCTGCATGCCCCTTAAATTTGGTGACAACAAACCTGATCCTCATGTCTTCGCTGATTTCTTCATACTCAAAATATTTATCTAGCTCACTTATCTAGTCTAACAATGCCTCTTTGGACAAACTACCATGATAACTAGAGAGCTCTAGTCTTGGCTTGATGCTAGCAAAAAAACTGACCTCAATAGTTTAATTTATGGTCCTTCGTCATCTGACCCCTCCGTCGTGCCTATGTTTTCTTCCTCACTTTCATCCCCACCTTCCGCATCTCTACCCTTTCCTGCTTCCACTGCTGCCAAACGTGTAGTTAAATTCCTAATTTCGTATCGTAACCCTTCATTTTCTACTCTTCTGATGGCTCTTCCTCGACCCCTTCTTCCTACCTCCATCTTTACTGAGAGAAACGAACAACCTGCTCTGATACCAAAAATTGGTGGCGATCTTCGTTGCTTGTTCTATCTGTAATTGCTTTGTTGCTTGCTCTTATTTGTAATCGGTTATGCCCTTGGGTTTTGGTTCCTTCATGTCTGTATGTGGTCTCTGAGGTGTTCATGCCCTCACTGTTTGATTAGGGTATAGTCTGTGGACTGTAATGTTTTTGGTTTGCATGGGTTTGGAACCCTCCACAATTTCCAAGTTATAGAGTTTGTACATGTTGGAATTAATGCTTACATTCCATATTTGAGAAATTAGTTTGTGATGGTTGAGAAATTCTCTCAACCACTCTCTCTAAATTAGGAATAAGTTGGATCTCAAAAACTCTATTTAATAGAGTGATCTCAATGTAATCTGTGTGTGAGTGTGATTGCACATACACCATTTGTGCATAATATATGATTGAGTTTCTGTGATTGTGTGAATTTAGCTGTTTTTATCATGGTATCAGAGCTGCTAAGATCTGAACCTGTGTTGTAAAGAGGGGCATCTGAATGTTAGCTGAGCAAGAGATATTACATTCGATGGTCCTGGTGATGAAGGTTGGACGATCAAGCTATGGCGTTGAGGATTTCAGGAGATCGTTCTGCGTTTTACAATTGCAGAAGGACAGAGCAACTTGCGTATGCAGCCGCTCGTGGCAACTGTCCCAAATTTTGAATCTCTTGGGCGCGCACAATAAAACAGTGTTAGTAGCTCCATCAGGGTTACTATCTTCGATCTCGAGGAATGAATTCCTCCAACCGGATGCATTAACATGGTCTCATGGCTCCCAGAAGTAGATAAATCACGAATTCATTTCAAGGCAAAAGGATGATTCTGCAAAGTATAATGCATTTTCACAAGAATCGTTACAATCTTCTGCCCTGCAGAAGAAATCAAAAGGAAAGAACTTCTCCATCAATACTGATCACAGCAATGAACATAGAACTCCATCGATAGCGGAACGACCGTCAGCTTTTGACACAGAAATTTCTGGTTGGAATCCAATGCCCATTCTAATGCCATCCAGTAACCCTCATCAGAATGATCATCACTACTCCTATAGCGATGAGAAATCTTCATCTACCACATGTACAAATTCCTGCAAGGGAGGATCAGAAATTACAGAAAACACCATTCAATATCAACAGGACACTCCGTTCGGATCAGCGATAAGAAGTTCGCTTAGCATGTCGCTGCCAGCAGCAAGTGTAGATCTACACGAGGACGAAAATAACGATTGGGCCAACTTGTTAAATTCCATTGAGGATAGCAATCCCGCCTTCCCACTTCTCATTGCATTTGAATTGCTGCTTTTCACATATCTTGATAGCTGATATGGGTATGGCATACCGGTGGTGAATTTGAAGCTTGTGTTTGTACCACTTCTACTGTTTGAAACTATTGTCCTTGTCGATAATTTTAGAATGTGTAGGGCTTTGATGTCAAGTGATGATGAAAACGTGACTGATGAAGTCATTTGGGACACACTTCCTCTTGTTTGGGTGGCTGTTTCTATGGTGTTCTTCATTGCAGCTACAATGTTCACTTTTTTGAAATAACCAACAGTTCAACTATGTGTCTGATGCTAGTAATTAAAGATCAAGTAGTATTAAGGCTCAATATGGATGGTTGTCCAGATAGTATGGCAGTTGCGGATCTAGGGAAGGATCCCTCATTAGTGGTAGACGTGGAAGTGGTTTCCTAATGAGGTTATGCGACAGATTGGGATGTTGTCCAGTAATTGACTTCGGGAGGTCCTTGATTCGGGAGTTGAGGAAGGGAACTCGAGCATCCAACTTGCCAACTACACCTTTCCGAGGGTTACGAGGCAACTTGATGGAGCATCTACTGATAAGCTTGATTATTTTGTTATTTTCATATAATGTAATCATTAAGGGGGGATGTTGGAATTAATGCTTACATTCCATATTTGAGAAATTAGTTTGTGATGGTTGAGAAATTCTCTCAACCACTCTCTCTAAATTAGGAATAAGTTGGATCTCAAAAACTCTATTTAATAGAGTGATCTCAATGTAATTTGTGTGTGAGTGTGATTGCACATACACCATTTGTGCATAATATATGATTGAGTTTCTGTGATTGTGTGAATTTAGTTGTTTTTATCAGTACAATGAATTTTGTTGAATGAAAATGAAAATGAAATGTACAGGAAATGCTTTAAAATGATGAATATAATAGTGCCTAGGTTTTGTTTTTGTTGAGGAAAAAAAAAGGGAATATATATGCTGGTGTATCTCCATTTGGTTATGGATTTTGAAATGCTTCCTGTTACAAAATGTTTGTCGATGCGTATTTGGATCTTTTGAATAAATGGTTTCATTGTCTTACTTTCATTTTGATGCACTACTTCCTTAATGAAAGATTTTGAATTGTTTTCTACTATAGATATTCAAATAATTATAAATTACAACTTCTGGGCTCTCTCTCCTCTCTGGTTTTTCCTTTTCAATGCATTATTAACAGTTCTTTATAGTTGAGAAACTGTTCCTCAGTTACTTTTCAGTTGTTTACCAATTTCTTCAAACAAGTTCCTAACTAATCCTATCTTGATCTGCTTGCCTAATTTTAAAAACTAACAATGGCTGAGTCAGCCTTAATTTTAAATGAAACAAAATAAAATAAAATAATTTCCTAGTTGTCGCCTCTTCACTCGGATGCTCCTGCATCAAGACCATATCTTGCCTACCGTAATTATCAAATTATAACATGATAAGGGAGTTTTTTTCATATCTTTATTTGAGAAAACTATGATTTGATGAAACTATATCAAATTTTAAGAGGTGTCGGAGGGTTGGTTTTTCTGGGGCATATGTCGGGAGCTATATATAATGGATTCACAAGTGGAGAGTATTTCTCATAGTGATGGTGATGATACTCTTAGTTGTGAGGGTGTCCTTTGATAGGGAAAATAAGTGGTCTCAGATATCTACAATCATATCACTTTCTCTCTAAAAGGAACTATGTTGGTTCAAATCTGTTTGGTCTTGGAATATGCCTTTAAAGATGGAAATTTTTCGATGGCTTGTTTGGAAAAATATTTGGAAATGGAGGGGTTTTTTCATAGTGTGATGGTGATGATAATCTTAGTTGGATTAATGGTGTCCTTTGATAGGGAAAATTAGTGGTCTTAGAGGTATATAGTCATACCACTCTCTCTCTTAAAGGAACTATATTGGTTCAGGTCTGTTTGGTCTTGGAATATGCCTTTAAAGATTAAAACTTTTGGGTGACTTGTTTGGGAAAACAAGATCCGCACCTGGGAAAACCTGTGTAAGAGAGGTTTTGAAGGTACTAGGAGATGCTATCTCTATAAGGGTGCCTTTGAAAATGTCATACATCTATTTTTTCAATGTCCTTTCACTATTTTCTATTAGATCTGTGATTTACAATGTCTAAAAAGCATGTTGGTTTTTCGTTTCTATGGAGGAGTGTTGCAAATGTTGGATGTTTCAATGAAGAGAACAATGGACTCTTCCTATTTTTATTATTTAGGGCATATGGAAGGATAAAAAAGCTCTGATTTTTAGGAATATCCTTTTTTACATTTCTTGTATTGGCAATAAGATATTTTCACTATATAGAGAACATGGGTGAAAGAAACAGAAAGAAAAACCACACATAGCCCTGATTGTCGTTCCCAATGATTAGGATGCCCAATGTGGGAAATATGGATTTGGTGCCCTCGGCAAGGTCTCACAAGTACTCTAGTACTATTTTTTTCTTTTTGCAGTTGTGGCATTGTGACGAACACAACGGCAGAAATAGTTACACTATAGAAGCTTTTATACTATGCAATGAGACTTAATATTGATCCTCTTTATATCTTTAGAAATTCTCGAAACGTCATTAAATGATCAATGACATGTCCTCTTTGGCCTCCCCTTGTTTGAGTAATTAAATGCACACAATTAAAGTATTAAAAGCTTCATTTCATAATATATATTTTGAACATATTTACCGGGAAAGAAAAACATATGCACTTCCTAAAAATATCTCTACCAACATTCCATGCCACGGTGTGCTGCAAAATTTTGGGTATTTTCTATCAGTATTATTTTTTCTATGCCATTCTTGTCTCTTATGCTGCAGGTTTTTAACTAAACAAGGGCTGCATGCAGCGGGTAGTCCTTACGGGTAATGTTTATTTAAAAGCAATGTTTATTTGTTTCTTTCAATGAACTTAGTCATGGAGCAACTGGGGCGGAACGCAACAGAAGTGACATAAAAGGCAACAACATCAGATTTGCACCAGATTTGTGTTCCTTATCTACCCTTTTCCTTGATTCCTCCTCTACTTTTCCTTTTCTACTATCTATCTCCAAATGCAGTTGGTATTGATACCAAGAGGCAATGCGCCTTCTTTTCTGTTTGCAAACCGATATTGCCCATCATTTCCCACCTTTGTCATTGTAAGTCTATCATTGAATTACTTGATTTGAATAAGATGTTGTTGAAATATAATTTCAACTGCACTCCAACAATGAGCGAATTCAGCGATCAGCAACCTCAGCGATCTGCTGATATCGCATCGGCATATCGCATCGGCGGAATAGAAGTGGAGCTTTATAAAGTTGTTTTTACTATTTGCGATGAGCCGGACCCGATGAAGGAATTAATCCCTTTTTGATAAATTATCGGGTCCATATTATTTTCGCTATCGGCGAAAACCAAGTGAGCAGCCTCTTTCCCATGCGATAAGCTCTGACCCGATATTGTGGACCCGACTGCTGTTCAACATTTTGCTTAAAGTTATTTCGGGTCCGTGAGTGGCCTGTTTTATATTTCTTTTGTTATTATGCAAATATTAAAATATATATTTCGGAGGTATCGGGGCATGAGTGATCGGGATTTCGCAATCGGGAGAAACCATGGGTGCACATAGTTGTGTCATGCGATAAAGCCTGGACCCGATAGAGTTCCAAAAGCATATTGTATAATGTTGAAGTAAAAGCCTGGGAAATGATTTTAACGTGAAGTGAAAGTCTTCTTACCGCTGTTTATCTCAGTAAGACAGTAAATGCTATTTACTGTGGTTGGTAAGTTTTTGGTGAAGTTTTAATTCTTCCTGAGCGGGAGTATGGGCATAGAAAAATATGTAAAATCATTTAATCTTTACTGTCTTCTTTTTTACGGAAGTATGGCGATGTAAGTCCTCTCTCTCCCATAGTCATATATGCATGTAATTTTTTTTGGTAAATTGAATGTGTTGAAGTGTAACGCACAGCAGTGCAAAAGTAATGTTTTTGAATATGCATCTTGGAGTCACGCAGCAGCGTGAATAAAAACTCCTGTGTAAATTTTTTTTTGGTGAAATGCAAGCAGTGAATCCCTCTGTGAGAGAGGAAGTTTATGATTTGTAAATGCATCTCTTTTAATATAAATCCTTGGTGTGTAAACTGTCCCCTGTGCTCAGAATTCCTTTTATGCTTCCGCTGTGTTAAAAAGACTCTGGGAAAAACAGAGCATTGTCTCTGTGTATGAAATTTTTATTGTTGTTTTTGGGATTTTCCCTGAAAAATCCCCAACAGTGGTATCAGAGCTAGTCCAGGCTCTTTGAAGACATTCAAAGAAGCTGTAGGAAGGATTTTTGCTGTAGCAGCTTCTCCAGCAGAGTGAAGGCTCAGTAAAAATACTCAGGTATTTTCTCAAAGTTTTTAAGTTACTGCTGAAAGAACAGTCAGTATTTTAAATACACAGTCAAGGATTTAAAGGCATAGCTGAGAATGCAAGGAATGGCTAGCACAAGCACTAGCATGGGTTTGTTTAACCCTCAATTACCACAGTTTAATGGGACAAACTATGACTATTGGGCAATAACCATGAAAGCCCTGTTTGCCTGTCAAGATTTATGGGAACTTGTTGAAGATGGTTATGATGAACCAGCAGATGAGACTGAGTTTAACAGATTAACTCAGGGAGAGAAAGACCTATTGAAGAGCAATAGGAAGAAGGATGCAAAAGCCATTGTATTTTTGTATCAAGCATTAGACAAGAGTGTGTTTCCAAGGATAGCAGGAGCTAAGACATCCAAAGAAGCATGGCAAACCCTCAAGACAGCCTATCAAGGCATGGAGAAAGTGAGGACAGAAAAACTACAGTTGCTGAGGAGAGATTTTGAGAATCTCAACATGAAGGAGTCAGACAATATTGACTCATTCTTCACACATGTAATTGGTCTAGTCACACAGATGAGGATTCATGGAGAAACCATTGAAGATAGGAGGATTGTGGAGAAAATACTGAGGGTCTTACCCTCAAAGTTTGATGCTATTGTCACCACCATTGAAGAGACAAAGGATCTCTCAAGCTTTTCAGTTGATGAGCTACATGCATCACTGATAACACATGAGCAGAGATTGAGTAGGAATCATAACTCATCTCTAGAGCAAGCCTTCAAGACCCAGATGTCTTTTAGAAGAGGAAGAGGTCAAGGCAGAGGAAACAAGAGAGGAAGAGGCAGAAGCCAGAACAGAGGTGGAAGGAACAGTCCAGCAAATGCTCAAGGAAGAGGCAGCAATCCAAATCAGAACCAAGGCCAAAGCAGCAGCCAGCAAAGAGAACAACATCATGCTCAAGGACAAAGGTATGAAAAATCCAATGTCCAATGCTATTATTGTAAAAAATATGGGCATTATGCCAGTGAATGTAGGAAGAAGCAGCATGATATGAGTAATAGACAAAATGCAAATGTTACTGGAGAGAACATCAGCCAAACTAATGTGTTGTTAGCTTGTAACATGGCTGAAAGAAATAGTGAAGACACATGGTTTTTAGACTCAGGTTGCAGCAACCATATGATAGGATCTTTTCTGCCCTAGATAAAAATATGAAATCATAGGTCACACTAGGAACTGATAGCAAAGTGTCTGTTATGGGAAAAGGGGAGGTAAAAATATTTACAAAGCAAGGAGAAAGGAAAACCATAGCAGATGTGTATTATGTCCCCGGAATGAGATGTAACCTCTTGAGTATTGGACAGCTTGTCCAAAAGGGTTACAACGTTTACTTTGTGAATGATGTGTGTACCATCATGGATATACCACCCAGCAAACGTTGCATTGCTGAAGTGAAGATGACAAGGAACAGGATGTTCCCTCTCAGGATCAGGGCAGATTTGAGAAACAAAAATGTAATTGCAGC
>APFE031757064.1:70643-112633 GCA_000404065.3 Pinus taeda | reverse complement strand
AGGTGATTTTGGCTGGAATTTAAAGCTAGCTTAGGAAGTCTATTATTGTCTATGTTATTGAGCTTGTGCTTGTATAACAGAAATCTGAGCATAGCTAGGCTCTCAATAGAAGAAAGACCTGCTTCTATAAGGAGAATAGGATATGGTGTATTACTTTTAATTTTTAGGTTATAAGTTATAAAACGCTTCTGGATTTGCTCAATCTTCCTCCATGACTCTCTGGAGATGCTGCAGCCCCAAACTTCACAGCCATATAAGATAACAGGAGTGACTAAAGTTTCAAAGAGGAACTTCTTTTTATCCCACATTACGAGGTTTGCTGTTTTACAGTTATTTTCAAGACCAAAATAAGCTTTCCATCCCCCATTGATCCTTTTCTCAATGCTATGGTTCCAGTTGAGCTTGTGATGGATATCAATTCCTAGGTACTTGTAAGAATACACTTCCTCCAAGTTATTATTGTCATACGTAAAATTAGCGCAAGTGTCCTTCTTAGATTTGATTATATATTGAATACCTTTCTATGTACTAATTCTTTTAATTAAAACTAACAAATATGTACATGTATTTTTTGTCTTTTATTATCTGCTGAATATTTTATATTTTTTTTAATGACATGTCTTAATTCCAGGAAGTTGTATTAGCCAGTTGTACACATCATTTACTTACTATTCCGAAATTAAAAATTCTATGTTTCTTCAGAAACTTTGCAAGCTAGTTTATGTCTTGTGGGCAACGAATCAAAATTGCAAAAAAACATAAACTTGAGAATTTTAGCTAAGTTTTGCAGATATATACAGAGAAAAATAGACAACCTGCAACATCACAAAATAGAAATTTGATGAAGGAGTTCACCCCTCCTATGCTACATCTCTCGGTCTAGCTTCCAATGTTGGCCCTTTAAATTATATGCTTAAAATGTCAATTACATTAACATAAAATGCTAAAAACACAAAAATAATATTGTCATTGTGTCCAAAACACCCAAAACCCCCTATGTACACTCCTCTTGGGCTCAAAAAAACTGAAAAATGACTAAGTTATGCTTCTTTTTCCATTTATCTATTATTTGTCCTACAAATTCATTAAACTAGAAAAACTAGCAATGTTTTTCATCCTTTGGCGTATCTGCCAAGAGGCAATTTGGCATGGGTACATCAGAAATTTTGTTGAAAATTGAAAAATTTGTCGAATAGTTAGTTGGGTGCCTGTGGCACAACTTCCGCTTTCGGTTTCGGTCACATGGTAGTTCATACAGCCAAGGGCGCAAGCTAGAAACCATGTGCTCGCCAACACTTCGCTTTGTAGGCCATGTGGTCGTGGGCTGGGCCATGCACCAACCCCTCTGCTGTGAGCCCTCAACAAATCATCTCGTTATAATAAATATGACTTGGGGCTAGGGATAACCACTCGGCCCCTCTGCTTTCGCCATGAGCATGTCGCGCACTATACAACCCAAGGCTAGGGCCATGTGCCCTGCCCCCTCTACCAACACCAAAAACATTACAATTCAAATATAAATTTGTCGTAGAGTATTAATGAGGAGCACTTGTGGTCTAATGGTGAGATAGTTGGTTATTAATTGAGAAGTCATGGGTTTAAACCCAGTGAAGGCCGATCGACCAACTCACCTGATTTTGGCATTAATTTCGAGGGCCATGTGGCAACTTCCCATTAGGCCACGTGTCACCTACTGATTAGACAAACCAAAAACCCAATTAACTAATAAAAAGCTTCCATTTGACCTTGTACAGTAATGCCACGTGTCAAAACATGATCAACACCATGTCATTATATGGCCTCCCCAGTCAGTGGCTTAGTCAACCCTTCAAGTTGAATCTTTAGCTATTTTCCAAAAACTTCAGAACACAATAACGTTCACATATGGTGTTGGATTGATTCAAGCATCGTTGGAATTATAATGATGAGATTAATTATTTGGCGCTAGTTTTGGGTGACTTTGAGCACTTTGAGTTTTGAGCATATTTTTTATCCCTCTGGATTATTCCTCCCCATTGGAAGATTTTAGACAACCAAAAGTCTATTTTTACTCAACATTTAAGTAAGGGTACAACTCCCTCACTTTTTTTATATCTTAATCCACCTTGCTTTACTTGGATTAGTAGCTTTGAGGCCTACTTGAAGATACTCCACATTGTGTCTGCATGAAGTCTTGATCCTCCTGTCAAGAATTATGTCTTCCTACACTCATCTAAATATTCAGGAGAAAAATATTCCACAGATTAAATTTGAACATTCTCTTCATCAACATCAATCATTAGAGGCTCATACAATCTCAAGTTTTCCACATTTACAACAGAATAAATTTTCATGTAAGGTAGAAAATCTAACTGGAAAGCATTGTTACCAATATTTTCCAAGATTTTGAAAGGACCATATCTCATTGGCTTGAGATTTTTACCTTCACTTTGAAGTCTTTCCTTGCTAATATACAACAAAACGTGATCTCCCACATGGAAATCATGATCAACTTGATGTTTTCCATTCCTTGCTTTGTACTTTGCTTTACTTTTCTCAAGTTGCTATTGTATTGTTTGATGCACTAGCTGAATTTGTTCAGTGAAAGTCTTCGCTTTGTCCACATCACTTTGTCTATGTACTACAATATCTTTACCAAAGATGAAATGCAATGTCCCTCCACTGCTATAATATTGTTTTTAGTTAGATTGAGTTATGTTAGTAAGAATGGTGGAAAATCCATAAGATACATGGGAATATTTATATACTGATGTAAATAAGTATTTTCATTAATAATTAAATGGAATTTAAGTGCTTGGGAATAAGAGACTTGGAAATGAGATTCTTGCTAAAGAAAGAAGAAACAAAAATCTCATTGTTAAATGAGATTAGAATAATTATTTCATGATAAAAAATATAGATAAGATTCCAGATAAATTTAATGGATAGGATAAAAAGATCCAGTAAACTACTTATCTAGGGAAAGACGCTTGATTGGATAAGTGTAAAGTACTACGGGAGAGAAAATTGGGCTTTTATGGAAAGCCTAGGCATGTGGATAAAAAGACCATAAAAGAGAGACTTTGCTAAAGGAAATTAATAATGAAACGATCAATAGGGATTGTTGATCTTGGAAAGAGAATCTTAGCACAAGGGTGAACTGAGGTACTTAGCTCAAGGTTGGGAGGAAAAGAGTGTAGACTTTCCAAGTGTCTTTCTGCTAATTTCCTCGTTAGATCCTATGTTATGACAATTTCTAATGAAATGATTATATATGGATGGTAGGAAGTGAATAGTTGTTGATTAAATTAATTTATATGCTAATGATTATATATTGATGGTAGGAATTGAATGATTATTGGTTAATTAATTTATATCCAAGTGTTTATTTATATATGATATGAAAAAAGCTTTTCCTTATTATATTATAACACGCGGAAGAGGATATTCACATATGATGAAAAGAAAAAGAAATCATAGTGAGAAATCGTATTTGATGTTATAATATAGAGTAGAAATATTTCATGTTCCAGCATGTAGTATAAGGGTCAATGCAAGTTGTAGGAGTGATATTCCTTTATAGAGTTCGATTCACCTTTATTGTTGCATACAACATTACTTGGGAATGTTAGTATGGTGTAAAATGCTATAGTTTTTCTGAATTCATACACATTCAATGATTAACTTCATGTGACAAAATGGGAGGAATGGGACAGATTGGGTGATTTCTCAATTCTTAGCTATACACTGCAAATAGAGAAAAAAAATTGTTATTGAATTAGAGTGTAGTATTGCTAAAAGAAACAAGGTAAACAAGACATTAACAAACTGATGCATTTCATTCGTACAGAGTGGAACTAGATTTTTTCAATGGTATGATATTGAACACATATAAAATGTTAGGATATTAAGACACATAGGAAATAGTTAAGTATAACTTGGTCTAGTGTAGAGTTAGGTAAAGTGTGTTTCTTTACTATGTACTTTTGTAACTTACAATCTGATAGTCACGATACGTCCTGGACATGAAGTGATCCGTTGGTTCATTCTCTCCTCGGTATTACTGATGCTTGATCTGTGGCTTAACACCCAATTGGTCCATGATCTCTATTTAAAGAGCATGGAGGGTCATTTGTAGGGGAACCATTCATGAGAGAAGTGTATGTAAATTTTTATTATTTTATTAATAAATTTCCTGAAGTGGCCATGTTGGCTTAGGCCGTAGATTGTTTCTCTCTTTGAGGGTTTTAACCATGTCAAGAACATTGGTGTATTGATCTGTGATCTGTTTGTGAGTGGTTTCCTTTGCTGTTCTGTCTAAGGAACTTACGCTATAAATTCCTACATGGTATCAGAGCTATTTGAGGGTTGGATCCATTGGTGATCCAAATTTGAAGCCAGTACAACTACATCTGACTGTCATTTCCTAGATCTACTGTTTCTGACTACTTTTGGGGCAAGAGGACTCCTCTATTATGTTAGGAGCATCTGTTCTAGTGAGGAACCCCTTTCATTTCATGCGAAAAGGTTCTGGTAGCCCTATCTACATCATTTTTAAGAACTAGAGGTATACAGTCTCTATTTGCAGTTCTAGTTATTCATCTCTCTGTTTATTTTGGTTTCTTTAGCTCTCTGATTTTATTACTTGATCTATATCTTTCATTTCTACGTATTCTCTTTTATTCATGACTCTGTGCGATCTAGAAAAATCAGAAACTGAAAGGAAGTATTTTTCTCATGCATATTCTCTTTTATGTTGTGCCTTAGAGTGATCCCAGAAAATCAAAAACATCGAGGAAAATATTTAGTTGCCGACTAAAGTTAACTTCAAGCTGTAAGGTTTTTTTTTTTTTTTTGCACGCCCGTGTTGGGTTTTGTGGTTTTTGTTTTGTAGGCAAAAATAGAGCTTTTTCAAGTAAGCACGCACCCCAAACTTTAGTGACTAAAAAAAAAAACCCTTATTCTTATACAAAAATTACTAACCTTTTAAACTAGCTCACTTGGTCCAAGGTTACTTTATGAGAATAAAGGTCTTGAGTTCAAGTCTCTCTTTTTGTTGAGTTACTTTTTCAAAAAGCACATGTAACTCTTGTTTTAAAGTTACTTTATGTAAAATTGTTCTCATCCATTATAAAAAGTGAGTCACTTATAATTCTAAAGTTTCTTTATCTTTTATTTAAGTTACAATTTAGTGGGTAGCTCATAAAGTACCATTGTAAAAGTGACTTTCACTTATTTATAAAAGTGAGTCACATAATTGTTAACTTTTATTTTTTAAGTGAGCTAATTAGATTAAGTTTAGAAATGGGGGGATTTTTTTTTTTAAATATAAAATTATCATTCATTTCCGCACATTCACACACTTCGTTGGCATCTTCGACAACTTTTCTTCAAAAAGACATAACTTCTTCATCCGGAAGTTGTTTTTAGAACCAATTTTTTTTAATCAGCCTAATTTTTCGAGATATTTCCATTGGAACACATAGTTTCAAGCATCTACAGCCTAAATTTATGTTAAAATGGAAATTTCATACCAAGTTATTCTTGACAGCATGAACTACCTCCAATGGTGGTCCTACATTGTGGATTTACTTAGAAGTAAAGGTCTTTACAGAATAGCCTCAAACCAAGAAACCAAACCTCAAGATGAAGATAAGGTAACCAAATGGGAAAATATGAAATATCAAGCATGTGGGTTGATAGGGATGTCTATTTCTCCAAACCTTAGATTCCATATCGCATAAATTGTTACTCTTAATGAAGCAATGAAACAACTCACTAAATATTTTGGAATTAAAAATGAAATTTGAACCCATCAACTTGAAAATGAGTTGCTCACATTGGACCCCAAACATTTTTCTTCCATTGAATATTTTTTGTCCAAGTTCAAGACCCTTAGACTTCTCTTGGAATGTGTTTAGGTTAAGAAAAAAGATGGTAGCTTTATCTATTCCATTCTTACTAAGTTGGGCCAGCCTACTCTGTGTTTGTTTCCACCTTCCATTCTACTAGATAAGCCTTTATTTCTCAAGGACAAGACCACAAGTCCCCCTCTTTTGATGCCTTTTGTGATTCTTTAATGAGATAACAAGAAAAGATGTTATATCTTGGTCTTCTTAATCTTGGAAACTCTTCTAAGAAAGCCTTAGCTGCCCAGCAGCAACCAAATTCAAAGAATCCTATGAATCAGTACCTAAAAGGAATGGTCCTAAACCAAACAAGGGTCCTCAACAATTTCAGTTTCAAAATGAAAAATCATTTCAACAAAATGATAAGGCAAATAAAAACAAAGGGAAGAAGACTGATAAGCATTTCCACTTTTGTAATCAAGATGGCCACTTAGAATCCAAATGCTTTAAGAAGATGGAAGCCTTGAAAGCAGTAATGAAGAAGCATAACATCCATTTGGATCACTCTTCAACTTCAACTTCATCTTCAGGAATAACACTTTGTCCATGTGGTTGTCAAGCATCTCAGTCTGGTTATGCACTAAATGTATCTTCTTCTTCTCATTCTCATGAGTGGCTCATTGATTCTAGAGCTTTTTATCACATGGCCAAAAAAAAGCCATGTTTTCTTCTTTAAGTGATTGTAACACCAAAAATATATATGTTGGTGATGATAGATCTCTTACTGTTGTAGGGATTGGAACTGTTCATCTAGACAATGGTTAATTTAATGATGTATTATGTGGTCCAACCTTATCCTGCAACCTTCTATCTGTATATCAGATAACTCATTCAGGTGAAGGTAAAATCGTTGAATTTTCACCTCACGATGTTTTAATTAAGGACTTAAGAGATCTTAGACAGATTTTAGCTACTCGCATTACTGATGATTCTACAAGGTTGTATAAGTTTAACAACTTTGGGTCATCAAATATTCCCTCGGTATTTTTTTCTCATAATGATGAAGTGAGCAAACTTTGGCATGAGCGATTTGGTCACTTAAACTATCGCTCCCTTCAAAATCTATGTAAAGAAAATATGGTGACAGGTCTTCCAATGGTGTCTTGCAGAGATGGTGTTTGTTTTGGATGTGTACTTGGAAAACATCATTGAGATAGTTTTGAAACACGTGACTCTTGGCATGCCTCAACCCCTTTACAACTTGTGCATAGTGATTTATGTGGTCCAATTCTAGTTGTTTCATTCTCTAGCTACAAGTATTTCTTAACTTTCATTGATGATTTCTCAAGACGCACTTGGGTATACCTCTTAAAACTCAATAGTAAAGTATTTAAGATGTTCTTGGCCTTCAAGGCCTTTGTTGAAAAACAATGTGGACATAAAATTCTTAAGATAAGATTTGATAATGGTAGAGAATATGTTACAACAAATTCATTAACTGTTGCACTGAGAATGGAATTCAAATGAAACATATTGTTGCATATACTCCACAACAAAATGGTGTAGATGAAAGGAAGAATTGCACCTTAGAGAAAATGCCTAATTGTATGCTTCACTCTAAGGACTTACTCTTAATTTTTGGGCAGAAGCATTTAACTGTGCAAATTACATAGTAAAATGCACTCGTACTAAGGTTTTAAAGAATATCACTCAAGAAGAAGCATGGAGCTCAATTAAACCAGATGTAAGTCACTTTTATGTTTTTGGATTGAAGCATGGGCCCATATTCTAGATGAGAAACATAAAGCTTTAGAACCTAAGAGTGAAAATTGTATTTTTGTTGGATATTCTAAAGATGTCGAAGGATATAGACTTATTCCACTTAAGTCCAAAAATGTTATCATTATAAGAGATGTAAAGTTTGCTGAAAATATATCGGCCTATGAGCCTAGTTCGACATATGTGCCACCTCTCCCTATCCCTTCTACTTCTGAAAATATTTCTTCTTCAGATGATGACAACGAGGATGACAATCCTCCCCCACCTTCTCAGGATCCTCCTTCAGCTCGTCAACTTCCAAAATGGGTCTGTGCTACTTAGGATGCAGCAGGTGCTCTTACCAGTGATCCTACAAATCAATGATGTACATGTTCTCAGTTCAACAGAGCCTCTTCTTTACTAGCTGAAGCTTCATCAAATTATGATCTTGACACCTTTGTAGAAGATTTAGGCAATCCAGATTGGGACATAGCTATGAATGAAGAATATCATTCATTATTGGCAAATGATACATGGGATCTTGTTCCTCTTCCAAAGGGATGAAAACTTGTTAGATGTAAATGGGTTTACAGAACCAAGTATAGACTAGATGGAAAAGTTAATAAACATAAAGCTCGTCTTGTTGCTAAGGATTTTTCACAAGTTTAAGGCATTGACTATACTAAAACCTTCTCCCATGGTTCCAAAATGAACTCTATCCACCTTGTTCTTTCCCTTGCTACCTCTTTCAAATGGGAAGTCCATCAGATGGATGTTAAATATGCCTTCTTGCATGGGGACTTGCATGAAGAAATATATATGGAACAACCCACTGGCTTTATACAAACAGACTCCAGCCGTGTATGTTAGATTAAGAAATCCCTTTATGGTCTCAAGAAAGCTCCTCTGGCTTGGTATGCCAAAATGGATATCTTTCTTTTAGAAACTGGATTTTCTAGGTGTCATTCTGATAATAATGTCTACACTAAGAAAGTGGGCAAGTCTCTTATCATTCTTGTTCTTTATGTTGATGATCTTATCCTTACTCGTAGTGATCCCAACCTTATAAACCATATGAAGTCCAACCTTAAAAAGAAGTTAGAAATGATAGACTTAGGACACTTGCACTATTTTCTTGGTCTTCAAGTCTTGCAATTCAAGGAAGGTATTTCCATTTCCCAGTCCAAGTATGTATGTGATCTTCTATGCCATTTTCACATGGAATACTATAAGCCAACCCCTTCTCCCTTTCATTCTGGAGCCAAACTTTCATTCACCTATACTTCACCTGAAGTTGATGCTACCTTATACTGTCAACTTGTAGGAAAAATTTTGTATGTGACCCATACTCATCTTGACCTCTCCTTTGTTGTTAACCTTATTGCTCAGTTTATGCAGAACCCACATGAAAGTCATTGGAAAGCCACTAAAAGAATACTTTGCTATGTTCAAGGTACAATTCAATTTGGGATTCATTATAGTGCAGAAGCATCTCCTCTATTGGTTGGTTTCACTGATTCTGATTGGGCTGGTGACCCTGATGATTGAAAGTCTACTGCAAGTTATGTGTTCACTCTTGGTTTAGGACCTATTACATGGGCTTTCAAGAAACAAAGTGCCATTTCTCTTTCTTTAACAGAAGTAGAGTATTGTGGTGTCGTAGAAGCTAGTAAGGAAGCCATGTGGCTTCATTAAATCCTATCAGAGTTTGGCTTTCAACAACAACATCCGACTACACATTGGTGTGATAATCAAAGTTCCATTCAACTATGCAAAGATCCAGTCCAACATCTATACAAAAAACACATTTAACTGCACATGCACTTCATTAGAAAGCTCATTCATGACCATGTTCTTGAAGTGCAATATTTTTCAACAGATGATCAAGTTGCAGACATCTTTACAAAGGCTCTCACAAAGGCGAAGTTTACTAAACTTCAATTTACGGTTAGAGTTCAGGAAGTTGTCACTAAGGGGGGATAGGTTATAATGCCTCCTTCCTTCTCCTATTGTGTCATATTTGTACATCCTTCAATATTATCCCAAGTTGTTCTTAAGGGGAGATGTTAGGATATTCCGACACATAGGAAATAGTTAAGTATAACATGGTCTAGTGTAGAGTTAGGTAAAGTGTGTTTCTTTACTATGTACTTTTTTAACTTACAATCTGATGGTCACGATATGCTCTAGACATGAAGTGATCTGACGGTTCATTCTCTCCTCGGTATTACTGACACTTGATTCGTGGCTTAACACTCGATTGGTCCATGATCTCTATTTAAAGAGCATGGAGGGCCATTTGTAGGGTAACCATTCATGAGAGAAGCTTATGTAAAGTTTTATTCTTTTCTTAATAAATTGCCTAAAGTGGCCATGTTAGCTCAGGCCGTGGACTGTTTCCATTTTTGAGGGTTTTAACCACATCAAGAATACGGTGTATTGATCTGTGAACTATTCGTGAGTGGTGTCCTTTGGTGTTCTGTCTAAGGAACTTACCCTATAAATTCCTACATAAAACAATTATAGTCATCAGCTATGCCTACTGTTATAGGCATACAGTAAGAGTATACATCACTGTGTAGAGTGAAATATGGACTCATAGAGGTAATTGATGAAACATATTTATAGTAAAACAATAATAGAGTTAGGTGAAAGAAAATAATATATCATGATCTTTCCCCAGAAACCCAAGTTCGCTCAGAAATTAAAAAAAAAGGAACTAAATACACTGGTCTTCAATTAATTTCTGAACCAGAGTATTGGGAAATAACACAAATCAACATAATAGATAAAAGTAATACATTATACTCAATAAAAGGAAATAAAATCTGGTATACAAAAGCTCTAGAATACTAGAATGAAATTGTATGAAAAAGGAAGAAAAATAATACATAGGTGAAAAGTCATACTATAGTTGAAAACTTGAAGTAAAATATACAAGATTGTACAACTCAGAAATCAAATCTATAATTGTTCAAATTAACTGTTGGCCTATTGTAGAAGGACTCACATACACCACTAGTGCATAATTAAAGTATTGCACAGAATCTTGGAGCATAACTCTAAAGAATCGAAGAACTGGCCTGGAGAACACCATGGCCAAAGGAGAGTGAGAACCCTTATCCTGATTTTTATTAAGAAACAAAACGTTTCCATGGACACAGGCATACTTGTAGAGTAAAGAGGAAATGAGTAAGAATAATACAGTATGAAAGTAAGCAAAGAAGAAGTAGTAGTGTTAGAGGAGAGAAGACGGTTCCACACCTATTCTTTGACAACATATTGGTGCTCTCCCACATGTGACCAAAGACAATGAAACCCATTAGAAGTATAATGTGATTATCAACACTGGAAAAATAAACTACTAAAAGAAACTCAAAGAAAACAATGGATAACTGTGTAGGAGTGGTTGTAATAGTTTAGGAAAGTTTGCACAACCATGGTCCATATAGTTCGTTGTGACTTGAACCTTTATCAATATTGGAGCGTTGCATGACATAATTTTCACAGTGTATGCATTATCCCTAGACATCTATAGAGTAACCAAATGAACAATCCTCTTTTATGAAACAACGATGACGTTGTTTCACCACCAAATTCGAAAGAGAAAGAAAGTACTATTGAGCACTTAAGGTTACTCCTGGGTCACCGCCTAAGATACACAATTTCTAGGTCATGAAATTGATTTCTGTCACTTTCCATTCCGCAACCTTGATGAAAGGGAAACCACCAGAATTAAAGAAAAAAATCCTTGTCTAATAAAGTATACTTAAATTTATGAGTGTGAAATGAAGCAATAAAAGCAAAAATAAAAAAATTTGAAGGATAATTCTTATTATTGGGGGGGATAACTAGTTTGAAGGAGAGAATTCCCCTTTTCGAGTCATGGCACAACATTAGCAAATTTTCTCGAATTAAATTATTTAGAACCCTTACCATCAATTGGAAAATGAGGACTGTTTCGTTGAAGTTAGAGCCACAACTTGTGTTAGTTTTTTACCTGGACAAATGAATAGAGCATGAGGATGGGATCAATACCCAATATAATATAGCATCAAGAAACCAACTAAAATGAAAACAAAGAAACAACTGAAATATGATTAAGTATTAAAAAAATCTCTAATATTACCTCAAATTTTGGTGACAAACCGTGGAAAGGAGGAAAGAAACTAAATTATTGATATACTACAAAGGATAGAAGCACCAATCTACAAATACCATGATTGTGCTATCTATTGGGTGAAGCATGAGGACTGTGTCATTTAGTTGTAGTCATGTAAACTCCAGAGAGGAAGGAAAAGCGACATCACACAATTAGCAGGAATAAAACCTTTTCCTCTAGCACGTCCTGATGGAAAAGTGGCGTAGTCATTTCTCTCACAACTGGTGTGCATTCAAAAAAGGCCAAAGGCCAAGGTTGGCCAGTCAGCATTGTACATGGGTTACAAATGGAGAAGGAAATAAGGAAAAATGACCATAGTAACCAAACCCTTCCGAACCAAAACATGGTTAGGGTTTTCTATTATGATCATGAATGTTGGATGCCCTCATATTATCACAATCATCCAAATCTTTCCCTGATAATAACTTGCCACTATGTGACTGATGCCAACATGGCATAATTCTATTATTGGGACATTATCTCGAGAACAACAAGGCAGGTTGCCTCATAACATGTTACAGGTGTCAATAAAATTATGTTATACAATGTGTATGAGTAAACTAGGTCCATTAACATAGGTACACCATAAAAAATGCCATGCAAACCAATAAATAATGTTATGTTTAAGGGGTCCTAATTACATGGTAGAAAGTCATATTACCTCACACATCCAAGTTTTATAATATTGTGACCATGTATAATCAAAGAAACATTAGATGCCCTAGGCGAAAAATTGAATAATATACATATTTTAGAATGTGTGTATATATATTGAAATTATTTGATATCTTGCATTTGGAGCAGAAGTAACAAAGACACCATTTTCCATTCGAGGACTTTGGAATAGAACAAGTAGATTTATTTGTGGGCATTGTGCATATATATATATTTAATATATATATAATAATATATATAATATATTATATAATAATATTATATATATAATATATATAGTTTGACAGTGTATCAAGCCCAATACATGGGGACCTTAAGGAACACCACAAGAATCTACAAAGAAAAAACAATAATTATATAAGTCTGAAAACGTAAATAAAGAAGCAATGATTTTTACCTATATTCATTTGCAAGGTAAGAAAATGAATAATAAAAATAAGAAATGGACGAGGAGGCGCCATCCATCACATAAGGTGAATATTTGTATGTTGAATTCGGAAATGGGGCTACCCTAAAAACTACCTAGTTCATGGACGTGATTAGAAGCCTACAGCAGGAACTGGCATATTTTAGGAGGAGTAATGATAATCTGTTCAAGGCCAACGAGGAATATGAAAGAATGATTATAGGATTGACTGAAAAATATAGTCATAAAATAGTAGAATCTGATATGGTGAAAGGCAAAAAGGGGGCATAGAATCAGAGCAATCTGGAAGTGGCGGGGGGGGGGGGGATTCTGATAGAATATATCCAAGAATATGAAAGAAAAAGAAACAAATAGAATTATAAGGTGAATTTAGGAAAATTAGGACCCCTAATTTTGATGGGGAAAAGGAGGAGGACGCAGAAGCATGGGTACTTTATATGACCAAATATTTCTAAGTCTACGAGTATGAGAGCAACTTAAAAGCCAGGTTGGCCATTTACCAGCTGCAAGGTATGGCTTCTCTTTGGTGGGAGGAAACAAAAAGTGTGCAATTATTGAAGGAAAATACAGTAACCTGGGAGGAATTCAAAAAATAATCCAAGAACTTCTATTTAATTAAACTTTATTATGACAACTGCATACATAATTTCCATGAGTCAAGATTAGGACAGTTAACCATGGA
This sequence comes from Pinus taeda, assembly GCA_000404065.3. NCBI lineage: Eukaryota > Viridiplantae > Streptophyta > Pinopsida > Pinales > Pinaceae > Pinus > Pinus taeda. Next base: position 99,101 of record APFE031757064.1, on the reverse strand, counting down.
CAGATTTTTGGCAAAGTTTACAAATTTTCTGTGGTATGTGCCCTATATTAAGGAATAAAAAGCCATGATACAATCATTTGTGAACTATTTTCTTACCATCTACAAGGAACATATTGTGTTTGACAACCCAAAGATAATGGACGAAGCAGTACAGAAGGAAATGCTATGTTACCAGTAGTTTAAGAGTAAGGGAAAGAGCCCTAAGTTTTGGAAAAATAAGGACAGATCTAAACTTGTAATTGGAGAAAATAAAAAAAACTGGACTATCTAAAAAACTTTGGAAAAGACCATCAACAGAAAATGTTCAGCAAGGGGAACATGAGTTAGCTGGCCAAACCGCAAGCTCTGTCAAAAGGGACCCAAACATCAAAAATATTGGAGGAGGTAAAGAAAAGAACCAATGAAATGCTAGGGGTGTAGTGAACCTCATTTATTAAGTGTTTGCATAACCCTAGATCCAAGAGCCAAAGCCAGAGCCAAGAGCCAGAGCCAGAGAGCTCACAACAGACTTCTAAGAGCCATGGTGTCGTAGTGAAGCTACAAAACAACAAAGAGATCAAATGATCCAGCTGTTATTGGTGTCTAGAATGTAGTGAAGACAGAAGAAGGCATTCCAGAGAAAGTTGCAAGAATTCTGAGGGAGTCAGAGAGGCCAGAAGCTCAAGAAGCTCAGAGCACTGACTGAAGGAGTCAAGTCTAGAGGAACCTAGATCTATCTGTAGAGTGAGGACAACCAACAGGACAAGATGGTATTCTAAACCCATAGGTTCAGTTGTAAACCAATGGAGTTGAGCATGGAGCTTGTGAAATAATTTATGCCATAATCCCAGAGAGCCTAGTTGAGTTGACTAGAGCTCAAGGAAACGTAGCCCAAGATATCAGGGTGAACTCCATATTATATTGTTGTTATGTGTGTTTGCTTATTGCTGCATTGCATTTGTTGTTTTATTTGATGTTATATGTTTCATATCAGTTCAAGCAAATATACTTAAAGCACATAAACAATTTAAAAACAAACACAAGCATACACCTACTTTCAAGCACTTTTTAATTCCGCTATTGGTTAATCATAAGTCTTGGAAATATTTAAGCTTTGGAAGTGGGAGAGATTCTTGTAAGATAACAAGAAGCCTATAGTGCCCCATTTTCAGATCAGCCATGTACATTAGTGTGGACTCACAAGATGTATGAATTTCATCAGAACAAGATGTTTGAATTTTGCATCTAAAATGTATAATATGTTAATGGGCAAACAAAGATGAGGTGAGAAACATGCAACTAACTAGGTTCACAATTCAATATGATCAACATGTTTCTATTTCATCTTGTCGACCTTGCCCATAACTATTTAATTTCGTCGTTAGGTAATAAATTCCATGGTCTGAAAAGTGTTCAATGGTCTCATTTGATCTAATAAATTATTTCGTTACAAAATTCCATGATACATCTTGATCCGCAATAAAATGTGAACTTAAATATAATTAACAATGCCACATAACAAAGTACGATATCCCTCGAAAAACAAAATATAATTTAATGATAAGAAACTATTAACCTTCCCAACAATCTGTTAAATTTTAAATTTTCACTTAAACAATGGTATTTTAAAGAGGCACGCACTTTTATTTGATATTTAAAAAGGTTGTTAAAATTTATTATATAATATATATAATATTTATATATATAATTTAAGTACCAAAATTTAAAAGAAAATATTTTATATAAAATAGTTCTTGCACATATATAAAAAAATGTTTAAGTAACATAATTTCAAGGAAATTATTTTACATAAAATAGTTTTAATAGTTTATTTGAAGTCATGAGTCTTCATATTATTTCAATAGAGGTTATAGACTAATGGGTGTTAAGCCACATATTAATAGCCATTGCTATCAAGGAGAATAAGAGTGGTAGCATCACTATATGTGTAGAACATATCTTGATTATCATATTACAATACAACTAATCCATAATAAAAAAACAAACTTTACTTATTAAACACATTAAACAAAATTGAACTTAATTAAATCCTAAGTGACTAAATATCCTAACAAAAAATACGATTAATTTCCCTAGAAATTGATAAATACTTCACTAAAAAATACCCTTTCTTTTTACTAAATAACTCTTTTTATACCACAATAAATATAAATCACTAATACTCCTCCTGAGTATCTAAACTATAACTTTATTTTCTACCATATTAAACCCTACTTTATGAATAAAGTTAATAAAACCATTGTTAACCAAATAAAACCCCTTATGAACTACACTTGCAAATGTGATTAACTTATATAAGAGTAATTTGTTCCTTTCTTATTTTTTAGCAAATAAATCTTGAAATAACCCAAAAGATATAAAAATATAAAATTATTATTTAATTAAAAAATAAAAATTATAATATAAAAAGTAGTTACTAGGTAATGCATTCTCAACCAGAGTAATGACTAACAAAATGCTTGTAAAATGTTTAGAAACCCACTTGTATCCACTTACATGCTCATGTTTGATTCCCATTTTGGGATACTTCTTGTTATTTAGAACTTGTTTCCTTTTAATTACTTATTTTCGTGTTTATTTTGATGGAAATATTTTTCTGAGGTCAACCCCACAGAAATCAACGGAGTAAGGGTGAACTTTTTATAGAGCCTAGTTGTAATTACATTTTTAATCGCATAATATTTTTTATAGTTGTTTCCATTAAAGGTTCTATTTTGGCTAATTGAATGTTAAGTTCTTTTTAAGGGAAATATTTTTTTGGAGCCAATAAAATTTTTTTTAATTGAATATTATGTTCCTTTTACTTACTTATTTTCTTGCTCATTTGTTGGGAAAGATTTTTCTTGTGTTGAGCCCATAAAATGAGAGTAAGGATGAATTTTTTTTAGAGTGTAGTTGTAATTTTTAATGATATAATTTTTTATATAATTGTTTATCTTAAAGGTTGGATTTTGTCCAGTTTACTATAAAATATAGGTTGAAATGAAACCACAGTTATTGTGATTTTTAAATACTTTTAAGATTACAAAAATAAGTATATTTTATTAAATTGGTAGATATTAAATAGTTTTTTCTTTTTTCTTTTTTCAAAAAGCATATTTTTATAAGTGAAAATATATATTTTGAAAACCCAATGAGTTTGTTCAAAGAAGTATAGTTTTAGTTATATAAAAAACAAAAAACGTAATTTGAAGACATTCTTTTTCTTCTCTTCCTTCTACTATCATTAACATTTTTTTGAAATAGAAGAAAGAAAAAATCATTTCCAAAAATTAAAATTGTATGCCTATAATTTCCTCCAAAACCTTGTCATTTGAGGACTTAATAATTTCCAAGGCTCCAGCCCGAACATTCGAAACTTCCTTTGAAAGATGATTTGTGATGGCCCAGCCCTCCAACGTGGCGTAGTTTGTTTCAATCGTGTGGAACTTAATGTGAACGCAGTTGGTAACCGTTCCAAGGTTACAGGCCCCTCTCGACCCTTCAGTGATTAACCTATGGTTAGGTTAGCTGTCATGTTAATATGCAATGATATTAAACCCTCCGTGGATTTTTGGGCTCACTTGAAATCTGCTTGTATTGATTGTTGTCCTTCCTCACCGATCATGGGACGCCACCTGTCGGTCTTCTCGGTCTGGCCGCTCCTGCCTTTTGACAAACCCTACCCTCGTTTATTGTCACTTTCGTTTGTTTGCTTATTGTCACTTTCGTTTGTTTGTTGTGCTCGACTCTTAGCTCTGCTGCGTCGAGGTTTGTTGGTGCCTGCAGGCCTCCTCTGTTCCGTGCGTTGAACTCTGCTCTGCCGAGGTAAGTTGGTGCCTCTGGCTCCCTCCATTCTGTGCGTTGAGATTCTGTGAGGGCGATAGCACCGACAGTTTCATTGCCTGTGCTATGGTATATTTGTTGTTTCACTGGACAATTTCTGTTGCATGGGTTCGTTTCTCGGCTCTGTTAACTTGTTGACTCGTAACTGTGACAGGGTTCCCTCCAGTTCCGCGCTTCTGGCTCAGTTCGTTCGACCTTGCCTCCGAGGTATGCACTCGTTCTATGCCATACTCTGCTTTCACGCCTGTTTTAGACTCTTACGGTCCCGTTCCTTGTCTTCAGGCTCTGGTTATCGGGTTCGGTTTTGCAATGTCGCCTTATCAACTATAGGTATGTACCAATGTATGTTATGGCTTGTTTTGTTTGCTGGATTAGCTCGTTTTCTCGTTCCAGTTCTGCACTAACCATCATCCACCTCTGTTTGCAGGTTGTTTAAGGTGGCTGGCCGTCTAGGGTTTGCTCTCTCTGTAATCTCCGGGGAGCAGTTCGAAACCCGCCCAGTCTCACACAACGGGTAGGGTCTTTCCGACCATGATTCGGTTGTTAATGTATGAAGGGTTCTAATGTTCCTGGTTCTTGTTCCTTTTTAGTTGCGGTCACCTGAGTTGTAGATGGGTTGTGCTCCTCCCTGTCCTTTGTGGCTCGTATGGCCCTGTTCTGTTGTATTTAGTTTAAGAAGTTTCACTTGAAAGAAATTTGTTTTTGATGAGCGTTATCTGCTCAGAAAATCCTTTTGTGCGCTCTTGTTTGTAATGGACGGTGGTTAACTGGTTAATTAAATTAAACTGTTTCACATCTGCTTTCAGCACTTTTATTATTTTGTAAAAGGTATGAAGGCATCATATTTTGTTACCTGGTCGTTCGTCGGTGACTGTTGACTGGTTCTCCCTTCTTTACTGGAAATGATTTCCTGTAGCAGCACTTTACCCTTCTCGACTCCTGTTACAGCTTGCTGTCTTATTGTTTCAAATGCATTTTAATCACAGTAGAAAGTAATACGAAATAGACATAGGACTTAACGTATGAAATAATTTAACAATGGATCATCAGTTGGCAAGGTAGATAATTTGTTTTCTTTATTACAGAGGACTGTATTTGTTTCTTCGTTCCGGAGGTTCTCTTCCCTCTAACTATTTTCACTTTGTTTTTAATACTTGGAAAGCATAACTGCATCTGTTTTCGATTGAACTGTTCAACCAAAATTTGTCCAACTGTTAGCCAGTTTCTTTTTACAAAAATGATAACTAACTGCTAACTAAAACAATTCACAACTGTAATCCTACGGTTTCTAACGGCCTTTTGGAAAATGAAACAAAATAAATAATAATAAAAAAAAAATGACAAGTCTAATAACCTGTCCAGCAATACATGTAGTCTTCGGCTTGTTCTTGTTTTCTTTTCGAGACAGTCAACCACCTTCTGTCTCCTCGAAGCTGGATGCTCCTGCATCAAGCTCCCAGGGTGGCAAAAAGTCATGGATCCGTTCCATGAGGTCATCGACAGAATAGCCTGCTTTCTGTATCTCCGTTGCGTTGAGCCACGAACTGTCCTCTATCGGACGGTCCTTCCACTTGAGCAAGTACCGCAGATATTCTTTCCTGCGTGTGTGCCTAGGTACCTGTGTGTCAAGGATCCTCTCGATCTCAAGGGGTTGTGCCATTGGCATCTATCTCATCCATGAACTTTCCTCACAACTGGTGTCCCGCAGTGGCTTTGCTGCTGCACTGTCTTCCGGATCAGCGACATAGGGGAATAGATCTGCCACGTTAAAGATGGGTGAAATACCGATCCCTGGTGGCAACTGTAGCTCATAGGCATTTGCAGAAAACTTGAGAATGATTTTGCAGGGACCGATCTTTTTATACTTTAACTTGTTGTACTCCCGTTTTGGAAACTGTTCCTTACGTAAATATGCAAGGACTTCATCTCCAACGTTGAATTGAACTTCCCGACGCTTTGAATCAGCTCGCTGCTTATACTTTTGACTGTTGTCCTGTAATTTCAGCTTTACCTGCTCATGTAAGTTTCTCATTTCTTGGGCGAAATCTTCCCCATCAGCACTTCATTTTTCGAGCTTTCCCAAATCTCGTAATTCATGCACTCCGCATGGGTGCATGCCGTATAAAATCTGGAAGGGACTATAACCGGTGCTGCGATTAGGTGAATCATTATATGCGAATTCCGCCTGAGAAAGTACACGGTCCCACTTCCATGAATTTTCGCCTGTTAAGCTCCGTAGCAAATTCCCCAGACTCCTATTTACCACAACAGTTTGTCCATCAGTTTGCGGGTGGTAAGCGGAGCTGAACTGTAACTGGGTGTTCAACTTTTTCCACAGGGTTCGCCAAAAATGTCCGGTGAACTTTACGTCCCTGTCGGAGATGATGGACCTTGGGAGACCATGCAGTCGAACGATCTCAGTAAAAAACAAATGTGCTACATAAGTAGCATCACTGGTTTTCTTGCAAGGTATAAAGTGCACCATCTTTGAAAATCAGTCTACCACTACCATTACTGAATCGAAACCCCGTTGTGTCTTAGGCAAGCCCAGAACAAAATCCAAGTTGACGGAGTCCCACGGTCTACTCGGAATGGGTAATGGTAAATAAAGACCTGTATTCTGACTGTGACCCTTTGCTAGTTGACAAACCTTGCACCTACTTACGTACCTCTGTACATCCCGTTGCAACTTTGGACAAAAATAGAAATGCCCTACCTGTGAAATTGTCTTGTCTATACCAAAGTGTCCAGCCAGACCCCGACTGTGTTTTTCCTGAATAATGTTCTCTCACATAGAGCAGTTGGGAATACATAACTGTCCTCCCTTAAACAACAACCCTTCCTATAAATTGTAGTCCAACCACGGACTACTATTTCTCAATAGAGGGTTTTGGCAGGCCTCATAGGCCTCCTTAAAGTCTGCATCTGTTTGATACAGTTCCCTCAGGTGCTCAAAGCCTAAAACCTGCATTGTACTTTCCTGTAAGAGTAGGGTCCTCCTACTCAGCGCATCTGCCACCTTGTTCTCTTTCCCACTAATATGTTTCAGTACAAACGTGAAATTCTGAAGATACTCAACCCATGCTGCATGCTTATGGTTTAATTTATGTTGCTGCATGATGTACTGTAATGCAGAATTATCCGTAAATAAAACAAACTCATTACCCAACAGGTAATGTCTCCAATGCTTTAACGCTTGTATAATTGCGTAGAACTCCTTGTCATAGGTTGAGTATTTCTGTCTACTCTCGTTCAACTTTTCACTGAAATATGCGACTGGTCTATCCTCCTAACTAAGTACTGCCCCAATGGTTGTACCACTGGCATCACAACGAACTTGAAAGAGTTTGTTGAAGTCAGGTAGCCTCAATATCAGCCTTTCGGTAATCTTCCTTTTCAAAATCTGAAAACCATTTTCCACTACTTCGGTCCAGTGAAAAGGCTGATTTGCCTTCTTGATCGTATCCAACATAGGTGCGCAGATCTCACTAAAATTCCTGATGAATTTCCTGTAAAAACTTGCTAGTCCGTGAAAACTTCGGACTTCAAATAAAATTCTTGGAGAAGGCCAGCTAACTATAGCTTCCACCTTTTCTGGGTCCATCTTCAGTTCATTTTCCGCAGTTACAAAAACCAGGTACACTAACTCCCGCTGAAAAAAAGTACACTTTTTCAGATTGATCAACAACTTGTTTTGCTACAGCTTCCTCAACACACTTCGAACATGCCTGAAATGTTCTTCCTTATTTTTACTAAAAATCAGAATTTCATCCAGGTAAACTATTACGAACTTCCCAATGAATTTCTTCAGCATCTCATTCATCAGGCGCATGAAAGTACTGGGAGCGTTGCTAAACCCAAATGGCATCACCAGCCACTCATACAGGCCTTCATTTGTCTTGAAAGTTGTCTTCCACTCATCTCCTTCCCGAATTCGAATCTGGTGATATCCACTCTTCAAATCAATCTTTGAGAAATAAGCCGCCCCACTCAAACAATCCATCATATCGTCCATTCTCGGCGAGGGAAACCTGTACCTAACAATAATTTTGTTAATGGCTCTAGAATCCGTGCACATTCGCCACTCTCCTCCTTTCTTTGGAGCCAAAACGGTCAGTACTGCACAGGGGCTCATGCTTTCTCTAATCAATCCTTTGTCTAACAACTCCTGGACCTGCTTCCTAATTTCTTCATGGTCCTTAGGGCTCATACGATAAGCGGCTTTATTTGGCAGACTGGCCCCTGGTATAAAGTCAATACAGTGACTAATACCTCTCCTGGGGGGTAGTTCATCCGGAAGGTCATCCACCACGATGTCTCCAAATTCCTGCAACATATTTTGGATTTCCTCTGGCAAATCTGAAATCTGTGTATGCAGTATCACTACCTTTGGCCTTCTTATGACAGCAAAATTTATATCACTGTCCTCAATCTGTTTTATAAATTCTTTTCCGCCCATCAACAATGCTTTTACCCCACTGGTTTCAGCTGCACTTTCCTCTTTGATGGGTACAAGCCTGTGCTTGATCCCATCTTTGAAAAACTTATAACAGTTTGTTTTCCCGTCATGAACTGCACTTCTGTCAAACTGTCAGGGTCTTCCTAGCAGTATATGACAGACATCCATTGGCATAACATCGCAGATGATTTTATCCTTATACCTGCCTATTTGAAACTCCACCTCACACAGTTCATCAACTAACAGTTGATGTCCTTTCTGCAGCCATGAAACTTTGTAGGGAGTGGGGTGCTTCAACTTTTTCAACCCCAGTTTCTCCACCATCTCTACAGCCACTAAATTGTCGGTACTTCCACTGTCGATGATCAGCTTGCAGCACTTACCTTGTGACTTGCAAACTGTTCGGAACAAAGCCTTTCGCTGGTCAGGTTCTGCAATTTCTTTTGTTGGTTTCAACAGCACCTTATTCAACACCAAAGCTTCACCCGTCTCTGGTGCGTTCTCCACTTCTTGAGGTCTTGCCTCAGCATCCTCTGGTTGAGCAACATAAGCTCCTCTTCCACCTACTGGTTCACCTTCAGGACAGTCATACGACTTGTGTCCCCACTTGTGGCAACGATAGCACTGGACAGTTCCCCTGCCCTGACCATTTCCTCATCCTCGCTGAGCCAGTCCTCCTCCTCTAGTGCTATTGTCCTTCTCTGATGTGCCTGCAGACTTAGAACTGCTGCCTTCTTCACTGGAACCGGCACCTTTGCCTCTGCCAAAAACCTTACCTTTCCCCCTGCCACTTCCGCCTCCTCTCCTGGCATTCTGTTTCCTGTTAATTTTCTCCTCTGCCTTTAGTGCAAACTGGTATGCTTCATCCAAAGTTCTGGGTGAGAGGATACCGATTTCATCCAGTATTTCCCCCCTCAACCCATTCACAAATCTGGCTGTTTTTTCTGGGGTATCTTCCACATACCCTGCCCGCAGATTTAACTTATAGAACTCTTCTGTAAATTCCTTAACATTCATCCCTCTTTGCTTCAAGTTATGTACCTGCCTCTACAACATGATCTAATAGTCTTTTGGCAGAAACTTCTCCTTCAGTTTTGCTTCCATCCTGGTCCACTTCTTTATAGTCTGTTTGTGTAGCCTTTTCCTTTCTGCCTGAACGCTGTCCCACCACAAGGAGGCATGTCCTTTCAGCTTTGTGGCGGCGAACTTCACCTGCTTGTCCTCGCTGATTTCCTCAAACTCAAAATATTTATTTACTTCACTCAACCAATCCAGTAACACATCTGCGGACAAACTTCTGTCATAGGTGGGTAGCTCGTGCTTTGGCTTATGACTGGACAGCAAAACTGACTTTAATAACCGGAATTCCGGTGTCACCCCCTCAAACTCGTCTTCTGGTTCTGCCACATCTTCATCACTATCATCTGCTGGCTCTGTCCTTCCCCCAGCTTCTACTACTGCCAATATTTCACGCAAAACACGAATCTCCTCACGGAGTCCCTCTTCTGCTATTCTTCGGACCGCTCTTCCTCTTCCTCTTCCTCTTCTGCCAACCTCCATTTGTTCCTATTCGGCAAACTTGCTCTGATACCACTTTTGATGGCCCAGCCCTCCAACATGGCGTAGTTTGTTTCAATCGTGTGACACTTAATGTGAACGCAGTTGGTAACCGTGCCAAGGTTAGAGGCCCCTCTCGACCCTTCAGTGATTAACCTATGGTTAGGTTAGTTGTCATGTTAATATGCAATGATATTAAACCCTCTGTGGATTTTTCGGCTCACTTGCAATCTGCTTGTATTGATTGCTGTCCTTCCTCACCGGTCATGGGATGCCACTTGTCGGTCTTCTCGGTCTGGCCGCTCCCACCTTTTGACAAACCCTACCCTCGTTTATTGTCACTTTCGTTTGTTTGCTGTGCTCGACTCTTAGCTCTGCTCCGTCAAGGTTTGTTGGTGCCTACGGGCCTCCTCTGTTCGGTGCGTTGAACTCTGATCTGCCAAGGTAAGTTGGTGCCTCCGGCTCCCTCCATTTTGTGCATTGACCTTCTGTGAGGGTGATAGCACCAATAGTTTCCTGCCCTGTACTATGGTATATTTGTTGTTTCACTGGACAATTTCTGTTGCATGGGTTCGTTCCTCGGCTCTGTTAACTTGTTGACTCGTAACTGTGACAGGGTTCCCTCCAGTTCTGCGCTTCTGGCTGGGTTCGTTCGACCTTGCCTCCGAGGTATGCACTAGTTCTATGACATACTCTGCTTTCACGCCTGTTTCAGACTCTTACAATCTCATTCCTTGTCTTCAAGCTCTGGTTATCGGGTTCGATTTCGCAATGTCGCCTTATCAACTACAGGTATGTACCAATGTATGTTATGGCTTTTTTCGTTTGCTGGATTAGCTCGTTTTCTCGTTCCAGTTTTGCACTAACCCTCATCCACCTCTGTTTGCAGGTTGTTTAAGGCAGCTGACCATCTAGGGTTTTCTCTCTCTATACTCCGGGGAGCAGTTCGAAACCTGCCCAATCTCACACAACGGGTAGGGTCTTTCCGAGCATGATTCGGTTGTTAATGTATGAAGGGTTTCGATGTTCCTGGTTCTTGTTCCTTTTTAGTTGTGGTCACCTGAGTTGTAGATGGGTTGTGCTCCTCCCTGTCCTTTGTGGCTCGTATGGCCCTGTTCTGTTGTATTTAGTTTAAGAAGTTTCGCTTGAAACAAAATTTGTTTTAGATGAGCGTTATTTGCTCAGAAAATCCTTCTGTGCGCTCTTGTTTGTAATGGATGGTGGTTAACTGGTTAATTAAATTAACTCGTTTCACATTTGCTTTCAGCACTTGTATTATTTTGTAAAAGGTATGAAGGCATCGTATTTTGTTACCTGGTCGTTCGTCGGTGACTGTTGACTGGTTCTCCCTTCTTTACTGGAAATGATTTCCTGTAGCAGCACTTTACCCTTCTCGACTCCTATTACAGCTTGTTGTCTTATTGTTTCAAATTCATTTTAATCACAGTAGAAAGTAATATGAAATAGACATAGGACTTAACGTATGAAATAATTTAACAATGGATCATCAGTTGGCAAGGTAGATAATTTGTTTTCTTTATTACAGAGGACTGTATTTGTTTCTTCGTTCTGGAGGTTCTCTTCCCTCTAACTATTTTCACATTGTTTTTAATACTTGGAAAGCATAACTACTTATGTTTTCGGTTGAACTGTGCAACTAGAATTTGTCCAACTGTTAGCCAGTTTCTTTTTACAAAAATGATAACTAACTGCTAATTAAAACAATTCACAACTGTAATCGTACGGTTTCTAACGGCCTTTTGGAAAATGAAACAAAATAAATAATAATAAAAAAACAAAAATGACAAGTCTAATAACCTATCCAGCAATACATGTAGTCTTCGTCTTGTTCTTGTTTTCTTTTCGAGATAGTCAACCACCTTCTGTCTCCTCGGAGCTGGATGCTCCTGCATCAATTTGTCTCATTGTTAAGCTCTCTAAGGATATGTTTTTTTTTCAACCATTTCAATTTGCATGCCTCAACTTTGATTTCTTGAATGATATGGTAGAGGTGAAGACTAATGATACTTACCTTGTCATGCATTTAATTAAGTACAAGTTGTGAATCTCCAGATATTTGTAGTTTTTTTTACTTCAAACTAATTTGCAATGAACAATAATGCCTGAAGGGATGAGAATCCAACTTTATTTTTGGTGCCCTTCCTAGGAGAAGATTGAATGTGCTTTACCTGATGTCCATTTAAAAATAATACAATACCAACCTTGCATATCAGTGGATGTCCTTAACTTTCATTGTTAAAAAATCCCCATGATTAGTTTCTTTCAGAGGAGGTATTCTTGGAATTCTTGGCTATGTTTGGCTTCCACCATGTATGCACTAGTAGTGGAAATGATGACTACCATTACAACCTCAACTGTGATAATTTTATCTTGAAATGTTGTTGAATTTCTTTCCCACCATATAGAATGTATCATAACAATCAACAATGTTGGATAGGACATAGTCGATGGATCTATAATCTATTCTTAATAATAGTCTTCAAGGGATACCTTGTCCCAAGTGGAAGATGAAGGGTTGAACTTAGATTTTATCATTATCCAGATCTGTCGAGTATATGAACAAGAGATAAAAAGATAAGAGATTGATTTACCGATGTTTCTACACAGGGACACTAATTAGGTCTGATCCAACCTCGCTTTAAACCATTATCCCACATAAGCATCTTATTGGATAGTCAATTAGGTCTAATCCAACCTCACCTTAAACCATTATCCACATAAGCATCGTATTGGATAGTGTTAGCCATAAGGCTAACTTGCACTTCATAATATCATTATGCTTCCATAGAGTTTTACACCACCTTGCAATATCTCTTGTGAATGTTGATTCAAATTGTGCCCAATATCCTATCTTTACAATGAATTACCTTAAGGTTGAATTCTATAACTAGACCAACCTATCCTAATCTTCTTCACTAATTTTGAGCGTAGCTAGTTATTAAGTAGTACTTTAAAACAAGAAAGTATAATATTAAAAAACACATTATTATTGATATTAAAGAATGCAGATAAACATATGTGTGTCTTAAAAAACAATAAAAAAAGGATATCTTGAATTTTTTTTGTAACATTCTATCCATGAAAAATAGAATGATGTATCTAGGATTTTTAGTGTGTATATTTTGATAATTAGTCATCATGTTGTCTAAGCTCTCTAGAAATAAATATATATTGTAAATATTTTTGAAATCTTCGACACACGGGTTTTGAATAAATGTGATTATTATTTAGAAACTCCCTAATATTAAAATCATGTTAAAGTTATTGGTTCAAAACTCGTAGATAATCAATGTTTCAAATTATTGTTTTTCAACAAATTTACAAATAGTACATTAAAATAATATTAAAAGAAAATTAAATTGTTAAAAAAGATGCTTTTACAACCTGCAACTAATTTTGTTGTGGTGTAAGCTCGTATTAATTAGCTCTCTCATGGGTTTCACTCTTACTTTTTAATCCTCTCTCAATGGCTTGGCTCTTACCTCTTTAAGAATATGATTGTTAAAATCAAGGAGAGGGGGAGTATGAGATAAATTCAATAGGCTCTCCAAGTGAGTCACCTAGAAAATGCTCAAACACTCAACATACTACTCATTCAATGAAAATCTCCTACATATAAAATGATACACTAGTTGGGTGGTTTGAACCATTCCCTAAATAATAGGATCTTGCACATAAATACAATTTCTCAATTCCAATAACTAAATACATAGAAAATACTAAATTTCTCTATTAATTTCAAGAATGATAAAAATGTTGTTGTAGTGTAAGCTCATATTAGTTACCTCTTGCATGGGTTTCACTCTCACTTTTAATCCTCTCAATGGCTTGGCTCTTACCTCTCTAAGAAGATGATAAAGAATGGTACTTTTATGTTATAATATATGGATGGAATAGACTACATCTCGTCAAAATGGTAAAGTTAAGTGTGTTTTTTTTTCATTCAAAATAATTATCAATTTAAATTTAAAAAGTATGAACTATTAATAATTCGAATTTAATATAGTTTTGAATGGATTCAATTGTCATAGGTCTGACTACTTTCTTATATTTGAAATGTGAAACTCGTACCCACCCTTACCATTAGCCTACGCACTAAGGCAATTGCATCAATCAAAACTCGCATGTGAAGATTATGCCATTCAAATATTTAGGTGGCGATGTTCAACTGAAAGTTGTGAATATTTCTAGTTACGTGGGGAATCAAGTCTGAAAGTTTTGTTTGAATATTTGGACGATGACTAACATTTCATTTCATGTGCACGTATCTATCTATATAAATTCACTAATCACGTGGCCGATGCTATTCCATTTTAATTATAGCGCTTTCATTTCTCACGTGGCCGATGCTATATAAATTCACTAATGACGTGGACAGTGCTTTCATTTCTCGATTGAGTATGCATTTGTCAACTTCTTAGGTGCATGCATTTGTCAACTTCTTAGGTGAAACAGAGTGTATTTGCCGTGCTCCGACACAATTACATGGAAGTGGTCTGTCAACTTCTTAGGTGCAACAAAGTGGTATTTGCCGTGTTCCGACACAATTACATTGCTTCGACAAATGAGACATTCTTGCAGAGATTGCATAAACATGTTTGTTGTGGGATTAAACACTCTTGAAGAAGGTTTCTACTACTTTGGTTTCAAATGAAGCCAAATAATTATTGATTATGGACTAACAATTCTTTATTAACAAATTTGAATACAGGCTATCTCACTGGGTTCACATATGGCTAATTACGGATTGCAGATTAATTATTGTAAAGTTAGTGCTACAAAACATTTTAGTTTATTGGATGCATTTATTCTTGTTTCACAGCCAAATCCTCCATAAAACAAAACCATTATCACGAATTTCATTTCGTCTAGGGTAAAGGGTGGAAAAAAAAATCATTTGGCATAGTTGGATGATATTACAAAACTGAAAGATTATGGTGGATAAGGATTAAAAGATATCAATATTTTCGGGTTGGCTTTACAGATAGAGTTTCTGGAGATACATATTTGGATGTGGCATTTGGTAGGTCATTTTAAAGGAAAAATATACTAACAATATGTCTTCCTTGACATGGTTTAGGCTTGGTCAATTTCCAAAATGTAACGACTTATACATTTGGAATAGATTTATGAAGTAAAAATAATGGCTATTGGGAAATCTCCATTGGGAGATTGGGATTGGTTCATAGGTTTTAGTGGGGTTCCATCCCATCAACAGGATGTGAGGAGACCTGGTGGTGATCTCGAAGAGGGACACGTAGTTGTGACCATTAAATTCTTTCTGTTTCGAACTAAATTTGGTGGCAAGGTTTTGGTATATGATTTTAATGTGGTTTATTGTGTGTTGTCCGCCCTCTGTATTGACCTCGGGCTTGCAACCATGGGTTAACACTTTCGTCGACGGTGTTTGGAATTCATTTCTCCATTGCTATGGTTTGCCTCTATGGGTGCTCAGTGCTTTCACCTAGTTCTTGCGATGGTTGGTAAGTATTGTGCCTTGCTTGTCTCGTATGGTGGTTTGTTGTGCTTTGCTAGTTCTCTATGGTCTGTTGGTGTCGTGCCTTTCCTCGTTCTCTGTAGCGATTCACTGCTCTAGTTTTTGGAGGGTTTCAGGTCACCTGCAAGTCTATTTGTCTCAAGCTTCGCTTCTGCTTTGTTTGTGGTGATTTGTATGTTCAATGTTGGGTCTGGTGACAGTTCAGCTCTGCAAACACAGGTCCCTGCATGGTTGCTGAACGGGGTAGCTTGGCGAACTCGCTCTCAGGTAATCTTTTCATTCCATTTCAATTTCACCCTTTGTTTTTGGGGTTCTAACACTCTGCTTCCTTGGTGAGCAGGTAGAATGCAGTCATGGCTCTTCCGCTGGTGGAAACCATCAATTGCGAGTCTCGAATCTTGTCCTCCGTTGCGGAATCGATCCTCCTCTAGGTCAAAAACCCTCGCTCCTCTTTCAATTGGCTATTCACTGTTGTTTGTTTTGTGGCCCTAACTAACCGCTGCCCTGCTCTGTGGTGGTGTGCATGCCCTTCCAGGGGAATAATGCTCCACGGCTTCATGCTTTGGATTGTTTGCAGGCTGATGGAAAACTCGGGTAGGGTCTTTCTGTGGCTGTAGCGGTTTCTTGCTTGCTTTGTTTCTTGTTCTATCTGTAATTTCTATGTTGCTTGCTCTTGTCTGTAATCGATTATGCCCTTGGGGTTTTGGTTCCTTTGTGTTTGTATATGGTCTCCGAGGTGTTCATGCCCTCACTGTTTGATTAGGGTCTAGCTTATGGACTGTAATGTTTTCGTTTTGCATGGGTTTGGAACCCTCCACGATTTCCAGGTTATAGAGTTTGTACAGTGAATTTTTTTGAATGAAAAATGAAAATGAAATGTACAGGAAATGCTTTAAAATGCTGAATATAATAGTACCTGGGTTTTTTTTTTTGTTCAGGAAAAAAAGCGAAATATATATGATGGTGTACCTCTGTTTGGTTCTTGGTTTTGAAATGCGTCATGTTACAAAATGGTTGTCGATGCTTATTCGGATATTTTGAATAAATGGTTTCATTGTCTTGCTTTCATTTTGATGCCTGAAACATCTATGCACTAGGAATATAATAAAAATTAATCTACTTCCTTAATGACAGATTTCAAATTGTTTGCTACTATAGAGATTCAAATAATTATAAATTACAACTTCTGGGCTCTCTCTCCTCTCTGGATGGCAACCCTTCCATCCTCTCTTGTTTTTCCTTTTCAATGCATTATTAGCAATTATTTACAGTTAAGGGAATGTTCCTTAGTTACTTTTCAGTTGTTTAACAGTTTCTTCAAACAAGTTCCTAACTAATCCTATCTTGATCTGCTTGCCTAATTTTAAAAACTAACAATGGCTGAGTTAGCCTTAATTTCAAATGAAACAAAAACTCAAAGTGTTTTCCTCTTTGTCCAACAAAATAAAATAAAATGAAAACATTTCCCAGCTGTCGCCTCTTCACTCAGATGCTCCTGCATCAGGCTCCCAGGGTAAATTAAACTCATGGCTCCTCTCCATGAGCTCTTCAATGGAGTACCCAATGCTTTGAATCTGAACAACATCTAACCAAGAACTATCTTCAATAGGATGACCCTTCCACTTGACTAGGTACTACAAATATTCTTTCTTCGAGTCAGTGTGGCCACCTGGGTGTCTAGGATCTGTTTGATTTCTAGAGGCTTCATTGGGGGAATTTGTTTAATCCATGAACCATTCTCATTCTAGGTGTCTTGTGTTCCTCTTTCCGAACTGTCTTCTTCATCTGCCGCAATGTAGGTGTATAGATCTACCACATTGAAAATGGGTGAAATTCTAATACTTGGGGGTAACTACAGCTGATAAGCATTCGCAGAAAACTTCTGAAGAATCCTGCAAGGCCCAACTGTTTTCCATTTCAACTTGTTGTATTCGCCATTAGGAAACCTCTCCTTGCGTAGCTGTGCTCATACGAGGTCTCCTACGTTGAATTGTACCTCCTTCCTTTTCAAATATGCTTTCTATTTGTATCTTTGGCTGTTGTCTTGTAATTTTAATTTCACATGTTCATGAAGATCACTAATTTCCTTTGCGAAATCTTCACCATCAACACTCCTATGCTCCAACTGACCCAAATCTCATAACTCATGTACTCCACATGGGTGCATTCTGTATAGGATCTGGAAAGGAATATTGCTCGTGCTTTGGTTGGGCGTATCGTTATAAGAAAATTCCACTTGTGCAAACACACGATCCCACTGTTGATAGTTTTCTCCAACCAAACTCCTCAATAAATTTCCCAGACTTCAGTTCACCACTTCGATTTGACCATCGGTTTGTGGATGATAAGCTAAGTTGAAATTTATTTTGCTCTTTAATTTTTTCCATAACGTTTGCCAAAAATGTCCCATAAACTTAACGTCTCGGTCTGAAACATTAGACTTCGACAAGCCATGTAATCTGACTATCTCCATGAAGAAAAAATTTGCTACATGTGTGGCGTCACTGGTTTTCCTACATGGAATGAAATGTGCCATTTTGGTGAAATGTTCCACCACCACCATGATAGAATCAAATCCCCGTTGTGTCCTCAACAGGCCTAAGACAAAGTCTAAACTGATTGATTCCCATGGTCTGTTTGGAATAGATAAGGGCGTATACAACCCTGTGTTCTGGCTATGTCCCTTTGCAAGCCGACACACTTTGCATCTAGTCACAAACCTCTATACATCTTTGTGCATCTTCGGCCACTAGTAAAAGTGTCTCAACTAATCAAGGGTCTTGTCTATGCAAAAATGCCTGATTAAACCTCCATTATGCTATTCCTAGATTAAGTTCTCGCTCATAGAACATTCCAGAATACACAACTTCCCTCCTTTGAACAGTAACCCTTCCTGCATATTATAGTTTAGCCATCAACTGTTATCTCTCAACAATGGATTTTTGCAAGCCTCATAAGCTTCCTTAAAATCTACATCTACCTCATACAAGTCTTTAAGACGTTCAAATCCTAATACTTGTATCGTACTTTCCTGTAGGATCAAATTCCTCCTTCTTAACGCATTTGCCACTTTGTTGGCTTGACCGCTGATGTGTTTCAACACAAACATAAAAATCTGCAGGTATTCCACCCACTTCACATGTTTATGGTTCAGCTTATGCTGCTGCATAATATAATGCAACACAGAGTTGTCTGAAAATAAGACAAATTCATTGGACAACAGATAATGTCTCCAATGCTTTAGTGCTTGAAACACTCCATAAAATTCCTTGTCATAAGACGTGTACTTCTACCTACTTTTAGTTAGTTTCTCACTGAAATAGGCTACTAGCTTGTTCTCTTGGATTAGTACTGCACCAATGGCTATCCCACTAGCATCACAACGAATTTGAAAAAGTTTGTTAAAGTCTGGTAATCTCAAAATTGGTTTCTGAGTAATTTTCCTTTTGAGCAACTGAAAACTTTTCTCTACCATTTATATCCAATGGAAAGGTTGATTTGCCTTCTTAATGGTGCCCACCATGGGTGCACAAATCCGACTTAAATATTTAATAAATTTCCGATAAAAAATCACCAATCCATGAAAACTCTGTACCTCAAACAAACTTTTGGGAGACGACCAGCTAACTATGGCTGCAACCTTTTCCGGATCCATTTTTAGTTCATTCTCAGAAATCACAAATCCCAAATAAATTAACTCTTTCTTGAAAAAAGAACATTTCTTCAAATTTATTAGTAATTTATTTTGTTGCAATTTTTCCAATACATACCTCACGTGTCGAAAATGCTCTTCCTTCAACTTGTTGAATATAAGTATATCATCCAGATATACAATCCCAAATTTTCCAATGAATTCCTTCAGCATCTCATTCATCAACCACATGAACATGCTGGGGGCATTTCTCAATCCAAATGGCATAACTAGCCATTTGTACAAGCCTTCATTAGTCTCGAAAGCTGTCTTCCACTCATCACCTTCTCGAATTCTGGTTTGGTGGCAGCCACTTTTCAGGTATATCTTTGAAAAGTACGCTGCTCCACTCAAACAATCCATCATATCATCCATCCGAGGTAAGGGAATTTGTACCTGATAGTGATCTTTTTAATGACCTAGGAATCCGTCCACATTTGCCACTCACCTCCTTTCTTGGGAGCTAAAATGGTTGGAACTACACAAGGGCTTAAACTCTCCCGAATCAGTCCTTTATCCAACAACTCCTGCACCTGCTTCCAGATTTCTTCATTGTCCTTTGGACTCATCTGGTAGGTGGCCTTGTTTGGTAAATTGGATCCTAGAATAAAATCAATATGGTGACTAATGCTCTGCTTCGGTGGTAATTGGTCTGGTAGATTGTCTACCATAATATCACAAACTTCTTGCAGCATGTCCTATATCTCTTTAGGTAAGTCAGTGACTTCAGTATGGAACAATACTGGTTTTGGCCTTCGCGCAACTGCATACTTAACTTCATCATCCTCCATCTATTGTAAAAACTCTTTTCCGCCTAACAAGTAGTGCTTTTGTCCCACTGGTTTCTGCAGCATCCTCTTCCTTCATGGACACTGACATATGCTTTATCCCATCTTTAACAAACTTGTAACAATTTGTTGCCCTATCATGGATGACCTTCCTATCATACTACCATGGTCTGCTGAACATAATTTGGCACACATCCATAGCAATGATATCGCAAGTCACACTGTCCTTATACTTGCCAATATGAAAGTCTACTTCATACTGCTCATCGACCAGTAGTTGGTGACCTTTCTGTAACCAAGACGCTGTATATGGAGTTGGGTGCTTTAACTTCTTCAAACCCAATTTTCCCACCATTTCAGTAGCTACCAAATTATCAGTACTTCCACTGTCTATAAGTAATTTGTAGCATTTCCCATGCGACTTGCACACAGTCCGGAACAATGCTTTTCTTTGTGTTTGATCAGCTACTTCCTTAGCTAGTTTTCTAATACCTTGTTTAACACCAAGGCTTCCCCGGTTTCTGGCATATTTTCCACCTCCTGTGGTGGTGCCTCCAGTTCATCGGGTTGAGTGACATATGCTCCCATCTACCCAGTTTGTTCATTTTCAGGACATTCACGGGACCTGTATCCCCACTTGTGACACTTGTAACACTGATAGGCATTTCCTTTGCCTCTGCCATTACCTCTTCCTCACTAGTATGACCTTCCTCCTCTGGTGTTACCTTCCCTTTCACTCTGTTCCAAATTCTTCGAACTACTGCCCTATTCATTACTGTTAGTAGTCCTACCTCTGCCAAAGGTCTGTCCCTAACCTCCACTAGAACCACATCCTCTTTTGGCATTTTGTTTCCTAGCAATATTTTCCTGTGCCTTCAAAGCACTTCGATAAGCTTCCTCGATGGTCTTAAGGGAAAGAATACTAATTCTGTCTAGGATCTCCATCCGTAGACCATTTACAAACCTAGTTGTTTTCTCAAGGGTGTCTTCAACATAACTAGATCTCAGGTTAAATTTATAAAATTCTTCAGTATATTCCTTCACGATCATCATTCTCTACCTCAGGTTCTGTACTTGTCTATAAAGGGAAATATTATAATCTTTAGGAAGAAACTTGCTCTGCATTCTAGCAACCATCCTATCCCATTTTTTAATCAATGGTTTGTTTAATCTCTTCCTTTTTGCTTGTACACTGTCCCACCATAGTGCTGCATGTCCCTTAAATTTGGTGACAACAAACCTGATCCTCATGTCTTCATTGATTTCTTCATACTCAAAATATTTATCTAGCTCACTTATCTAGTCTAACAATGCCTCTATGGACAAACTACCATGATAACTAGAGATCTCTAGTCTTGGCTTGATGCTAGCAAAAAAACTGACTTCAATAGTTTAATTTATGGTCCTTCGTCATCTGAACCCTCCGTCGTGCCTATGTTTTCCTCCTCACTGTCATCCCCACCTTCCGCATCTCTACACTTTCCTGCTTCCACTACTGCCAAACATGTAGTTAAATTCCTAATTTCGTATCGTAACCCTTCATTTTCTACTCTTCTAATGGCTCTTCCTCGACCCCTTCTTCCTACCTCCATCTTTACTGAGAGAAAGGAACAACCTGCTCTGATACCAAAAATTGGTGGCGATCTTCGTTGCTTGTTCTATCTGTAATTGCTCTGTTGCTTGCTCTTATTTGTAATCGGTTATGCCCTTGGGTTTTGGTTCCTTCATGTCTGTATGTGGTCTCTGAGGTGTTCATGCCCTCACTGTTTGATTAGGGTATAGTCTGTGGACTATAATGTTTTTGGTTTGCATGGGTTTGGAACCCTCCACGATTTCCAGGTTATAGAGTTTGTACAATGAATTTTGTTGAATGAAAAATGAAAATGAAATGTACAGGAAATTCTTTAAAATGATGAATATAATAGTGCCTAGGTTTTTTTTGTTGTTGAGGAAAAAAAAAGGGAATATATATGCTGGTGTATCTCCGTTTGGTTCTCGATTTTGAAATTCTTCCTGTTACAAAATGTTTGTCGATGCTTATTCGGATCTTTTGAATAAATGGTTTCATTGTCTTGCTTTCATTTTGATGCACTACTTCCTTAATGAAAGATTTTGAATTGTTTTCTACTATAGAGATTCAAATAATTATAAATTACAACTTCTGGGCTCTCTCTCATCTCTGGTTTTTCCTTTTCAATGCATTATTAACAGTTCTTTACAGTTGAGAAACTGTTCCTCAGTTAATTTTCTGTTGTTTACCAATTTCTTCAAACAAGTTCCTAACTAATCCTATCTTGATCTGCTTGCCTAATTTTAAAAACTAACAATGGCTGAGTCAGCCTTAATTTTAAATGAAACAAAACAAAATAAAAGAAAATAAAATAATTTCCTAGTTGTCGCCTCTTCACTCGGATGCTCCTGCATCAAGACCATATCTTGCCTACCGTAATTATCAAATTATAACATGATAAGGGAGTTTTTTTCATATCTTATATTTGAGAAAACTATGATTCGATGAAACTATATCAAATTTTAAGAGGTGTCGGAGGGTTGGTTTGTCTGGGGCATATGTCGTGAGTGATATATAATGGATTTACAAATGGAGAGTATTTCTCATAGTGATGGTGATGATACTCTTAGTTGCAAGGGTGTCCTTTGATAGGGAAAATAAGTGGTCTCAGAGATCTAAAATCATATCACTTTCTCTCTAAAAGGAACTATGTTGGTTCAAATCTGTTTGGTCTTGGAATATGCCTTTAAAGATGGAAATTTTTCGATGGCTTGTTTGGAAAAATATTTGGAAATGGAGGGGTTTTTTCATAGGGTGATGGTGATGATAATCTTAGTTGGATTAATGGTGTCCTTTGACAGGGACAATTAGTGGTCTTAGAGGTATATAGTCATACCACTCTGTCTCTTAAAGGAACTATATTGGTTCAGGTTTGTTTGGTCTTGGAATATGCCTTTAAAGATTAAAATTTTTGGGTGACTTGTTTGGAAAAAAAAGATCCGCACCTGGGAAAACATGTGTAAGAGAGGTTTTGAAGGTACTAGGAGATGCTATCTCTATAAGGGTGCCTTTGAAAATGTCATACATCTATTTTTTCAATGTCCTTTCACTATTTCCTATTAGATCTATGATTTACAATGTCTAAAAAGCATGTTGGTTTTTCGTTTCTATGGAGGAGTGTTGCAAATGTTGGATGTTTCAATGAAGACAACAATGGACTCTTCCTATTTTTATTATTTAGGGCATATGGAAGGATAAAAAAGATATGATTTTTAGGAATATCCTTTTTACATTTCTTGTATTGACAATAAGATATTTTCACTATATAGAGAACATGGGTGAAAGAAACAAAAAGAAAAACCACACATAGCCCTGATTGGCATTCCCAATGATTAGGATGCCCAATGTCGGAAATGTGGATTTGGTGCCCTCGGCAAGGTCTCACAAGTACTCTAGTACTGTTTTTTTCTTTTTGCAGTTGTGGCATTGTGACGAACACAAGGGCAGAAATAGCTACACTATAGAAGCTTTTATACTATGCAATGAGACTTAATATTGATCCTCTTTATATCTTTAGAAATTCTCGAAACATCATTAAATGATCAATGACATGTCCTCTTTGGCCTCCCCTTGTTTGAGTAATTAAATGCACAAAATTAAAGTATTAAAAGCTTCATTTCATAATATATATTTTGAACATATGTACCGAAAAAAAAAAACTTATGCACTTCCTAAAAATATCTCTACCAAAATTCCATGCCACGGTGTGTTGCAAACTTTTGGGTATTTTCTATCAGTATTATTTTTTCTATGCCATTCTTGTCTCTTATGCTGCAGGTTTTTAACTAAACAAGGGATGCATGCAGCGAGTGTCCTTGCGGGTAATGTTTATTTAAAAGCAATGTTTATTTGTTTCTTTCAATGAAATTAGTCATGGAGCAACTGGGGCGGAACGCAATAGAACTGACATAAAAGGCAACAGCATCAGATTTGCACCAGATTTGTGTTCCTTATCTACCCTTTTCCTTGATTCCTCCTCTACTTTTCCTTTTCTACTATCTATCTCCAAATGCAGTTGGTATTGATACCAAGAGGCAATGCGCCTTCTTTTCTGTTTGCAAACCGATATTGCCCATCATTTCCCACCTTTGTCATTGTAAGTCTATCATTGAATTACTTGATTTGAATAAGATGTTTCCCATGTGCATCAGTCCACTGCACTTTTCACCTTTCTTTAGAATTGGTACTCCCATGCTCTTCCCCATTTGTTCTCCTTTTGGACTCCTAATCTTTTCTGGTAAGCATAGATTTTCAGATTGCTTTTCATGGGCAAATTCAATCCATCATCCACTTTAATCACCAACCTATTTCCGGGAGCCTGTTCGTCTGAAGTCTAAGGAGGAGCCATGGGAGAAGCACACTTAGCTTTGAGAGAAGCCAGCAAGAGCCCAATTCTATCAGAAACTCGTCCCAATTCTAGTCTTTCTTTATGCCCAACGACACACACCATCTTCTAGGACCCAAGAAACTACAAGTAGCTTGCATGTGATTCTCATTGATGGAGAATTCTCCTATAACTTGCACAGAGTTTTGAGGTCCATTACTATACTTGGGATGCCAAATTCTAGTAGCTATTATAGTGCTTTAAATATCTAGATTCTGGTAGCTATTACAGTGCTTGAAATATCCTCATGCGATGTATATCAAGGGCTCTTGAAATATACTAATATTAAGCATATTACAGTGCTTGAGATGCCAAATTCTGATAGTTATTGCATTATTTGAAATACTCTATATTAGTAGTTTCAGAGTTTGGGACACTATTATATATCAGCAATGCAGATTTAGAATATAAACAAAGACATCACTTCTCCACATCCATATCCACAATCATTTGATCCATATTACAGTAATCAAGAGATCTGATTTGAACATGAATAGACAGATTTAGTATTTAGTATATAAGAAATTCTGTAGACTTTTGATTGAAAGCAATTATTTCAAACATAAAAATAGAGACCCACTAATTAAAATATCTGTGTAAATGATAGTACATCCCAAAGTACTTGATTGCACTATGGGTGTTGGACCTTCACGACAGATCCAGAGGCAAACAAACAAAGTACCACTTTACATTTAAGATATAAAACAAATCACAGATTCTAGCTCTCAGTTGGAAATTATAAAGATGTGAGAAAAGTAGTATTTGCGAGAATATTGAAGAAAGAAGTACTAATGCAAACATGCTTATTCTAACATGGTGATTATTAAAAAGAAAAATGAGGTAGGGATTGAAGACTTTGTAACTTAGAAGGTTAGAGTTGTAAAAAATTGAAACAATTCCATCACTCGCTAGCTCCGTTTTCTTCAACATCATAATACACAAGCAAAAAAATGATTATGATTTTGATTACCTCACTGATTATGCACAGGTCATCCATGCACACCAGCTCTTACATCTGTTAAAACAATTAAAAAGTTAATAAAAAATAAAATATATAAAATATATATAATGAAATACAAACAAATATCAGAGATGGACACGTGAAGCTGGCATGTAGCCCATTTGCCTTTCTAGAATCCCATGCTAAACCTGGGTACTCTTCTTAGATTCTATCTTCATGGCCTGAGGCTAGAGCTTCTCTCATAGTCGTCCATTTCTGTTGCGTTCAACCCAACTAATGTAGTAACAATAGTAGCAGGATAAATAATTGATTTTGTAAATTAAAGATTGCAATGAGAGCATGGTGTGGACAGAGTCAACTAGAAAGAAGAGAATTGATTCATGTGTTCCAATGTGTGGCACTCTCAGTACATGCGATAGCATTGATGAAAGTTTCAAGATCACTCTGAGCAGCAGCATCACGCATTGATGAAAGTTTCAATATTTCAAGAGCAGTCTGAGCAGCACCATCACCAGTTCTAGTAGTGTCAAGAGCAGTTTTAGTGGTAAGGTAAGCGATGGTATGGGTGCAGATGCAAAGATTCCTGAATGCAAAACCGTTGACAATGTCAAGAACGAAAGGCTTGAGTGTGATGAAAGTGGGAAGAGTAGCCTGAGCATGGCCAACTACAGAAGCAATGTTAGTGACAACAATGAAAGTAACCGCAGTATTTTGAGCAATGCTCTAAACAAACCACACAAAGGCAATGATCGGATATGAGATGCCATTTAGGCCATAAAATTCAGAGATGGCTTTTTGGGTTTGAGTCATTTTAGGCTTCTGAAGCCCTTGGGAAGTGGAGATATTGGGAGTGTTTAATTAGTAGAGTTGAAGGGAACCAACCGTAATGAAAGTAATGGATAAAGGGTCACTGGAAAATAGGAATAAGTCTCTCAGAGATTCTTTCTTGTTTAGATCATCCATTCTTACAGACATTGTATTCTCATTTCGAGACAGATAAGTTCAAAGTTTTCCTGATTGGTCATGGAGTTTTGGAGTGGAGGTGGTCTACATACCTTTCGGGAGTGACAACATGGGAAACACTTTTCTGAAGCTGCTTCACAGTGAGGTTGTCAACCTTTATGCATATGGAGGTCTACATAGATCACGTCTATATTTGTTTTTGTTTATTTTTTGTGGGTGGGATTTCCTAACTTTGTTGCAGTAAATCAAACTCTGTGCTTATTGTTCTGGTAATATCATCTAATTAAATGTAAGTTTGAATTGAGTTTTGAATTAAGTTTGAAATGAGTTTTGATTCTATTTGTATGCCAAGATTTTATTCATTCTCGGGTTATTGATAATTTGCCGGTACTTGGCATAATATTTTAAATAAAAAAAATAATTCAATCATTCATTTATGCCAAGATTTGATTCATTCATTTATGCCGAGATTTGATTCATTCATTTATGGTGAGATTTGATTCATTCATTTATAGCGATATTTGGTTCATCATATCACAGCTGAATCATATGGCCACTGGTTGAATGGCGACTGCTTGAATAAGCATATCACAAATTATAAGAAGTTACACTGTAGAAAATAAGAATTTAAGAATTGAGAGTTGAATTTACACTATAGAATAAGAATTTGAATGTAGAAAAAAAGGAATTTGAATGTTGTAAAATTTCTGCCATATTTTTTTTATTACAGAGTGCATTTTATATTTTTTTTTTTTTACAAACTGAACTAGTGAGAGAAAATGCATAGGAACTAAAACTTGTATAACAACTGAAATTGTAGGTGAAACAACTTGCATAGGAACTGAAACTGAACTAAAACTGAAACTTAAGGTGAAAATTACAATTTACTATTTGGTTTGAAATTTATGGTGAAACAACTTGCATAGGAACTGAATTGAAACTTATGGTGAAAATTGCAATTTACCATTTGGTTTGCTTTTTTGGCAAGTCACTATCATTTTCTTCCCTTTTCTTCCTTTTGTGGGTGAAGCACTCCACATGTTATACTGTAAGCCTTGCAATGTTGGAAAAAATCAGTTGTAGTCCTGTAATGTCGGCAAAAATCAATTACAGTGGTCAATTGGCATAAATCACATATGCCACATGATTGGCATAAATCATATATGCTTCCTGAGCCTTTTGAGAAACTCCATGACTAAGGTAATGGGCAGATGGGCTCTCGAGTAATGGGTAGATGGTTGAGAGCCTAGATGGTCGACCCAAGTCCAATGCAATTGCATGCAACTTGGCAGTTTGCCACGACGCTGTGGGTGGTCAACTAAAATAAACTATATATTTGATACATTTACTTTGGATAAAATAGAGGTGAAACACTTTGCATAAAATTAGTTTAAGTCGGAAACTAAACAACTGCAACTTTGGATAAAATGAATTCGCTAACCTTGACTTAAATATAATATTTATGTGAGCAACCAAACTTTGCATAAAACTTTCTAGTTTAAGTCGACAACCAAAGTTTGGATAAAATGAATTTGCCAACCTTTGTTCAAGACCACACTTTAGATAAAATGAATTTGCCAACTTTCTTTTAAAATACAACTTTGGATCAAATACCTAACTAGGTTAAAATGACATTTGGGCACATGACGTTTGCAATAAGAGGGAAAACTCAAAACATTGGTTAAAAATTTGAGTGAAAGAAATTGTGAATCCTAAAATTTGGTTAAAGAGCACAATTGAGCAAATTATTGTGATCAAACCATGAATTAATCTTCAATGCAAGCCCTCCGCCCAAGGCCAGGCCACCATGGGTAGCGGGCAAGCGGAGGTGCAATTAACGCTAGAGTGATCACTATAATCCCTACATTGCCGTAGATAAGTACTAATAATTTCACATACACTTCCATAGTACTCATGAGAATGTCCTATATGTGTTATAAATTATAGTTTCACATACATAAAATGTAATCTTGCATAGTGCTTATGAGAATGTCCCATATGTATTATAAATATAAAATATTTACTCAAATCCACTTACCTTAGTTTATGGTTTTCATTGTATCTTGGTATAAAAGTTTATCCTCACGTAAGGATTGTGATATTCTTATGTACGATTAGTCATACAACATTTTGTGATTATATAATAATGTAACATTGTTTTCTATTAACATTTTGATGTATAAAATTACGTGAGTTGGATGTAATTTACTTCTAGTTTCAAGGGTATAATACGAGGTTGTTT